>PVIC010011308.1:0-41726 GCA_004025085.1 Thryonomys swinderianus
CCAAGAGAGCGGGTCAAGGAACAGGAGGGCGGGGGCGGGGGCGGGAGTGGGGGGCGGGGGCAGGGGTGGGGAGTGGGTGCGGGGCCCACCCCAGCTGTAGCACAGGGTCCTCGGGTGTGGCCTGGCACTTCACAGCCAGGTGGGTCTGCTCTGGGAGCTGAGCTTTCTTCATCTCTACGTGCAGATGGTGGGACCTTCTTGAATGTCCAAGACTAGTGCAAGAGGCTGATGTGAGGGAAGCCAACTGCCCAGGGAGGTCGTGGCTCCGATGCTTCCTAGCTGTGTGGCTTGGGCAAGTTACCTCCCCTGTCTGTGCTTCGCTGGAGAAGATGGTCTCCCCACTGCAGTGTGGGCATTAAGGAGACTGGCTGAGGAACTACACACAAAGCACATAGGCCACGGCCTGGCTTTCAGCAAGTGCTCAGATGACAACGTGTAAGGAGACCTGGGTGACTGGGGATGTGGCCCTGTGGTGGAGCATTTGCCCGGCACGCACGAGGCCCCTGAGTCCCTCCCCAGCACTGTGAGAGAAAGCAATTACTTAGCATGCAAGTCTTTTCACAGTTGGTGACATCTAATCCCCTGTGTGCATCCTGCAAGACTGAGCAGCCACAGTTGCCGAGAGATCCCACTTGCCCCAGATCTGTCCAGCCCAGGTGGCCAGCACCTCTGTCTTGGTCCCCCCACTTTAACACCTCTCCCCAGATTAGAAACCTGCTCCTTCTTGTTCTCCCAATGGTGCTAGCAAACTACCAGTCACCAAGCTTGGAGATCTGACAGTCAGCACCAGCAGAAATCTGACAGTCCTCACTAAATCATTCCTCTGGCCGCTGTGTTCCAGGAGACTAACTCAAGTTCCTTTCAATAAGGCCACTCCCCTGGGTTCCATTCATGGTCTCTGGTTGTCTAGAATCCAAGAACAAAAGCCCCCACGCCAGGACATTTGTCCTGATTGCCTGCCTCATAGGGTCCATCAAAACCTATTTTTATTGAACCAAGGTTTAGATGGGAAAGAACACACACTATGGACTCAGACATGAATGCCAGCTTCTCCCAGTAAGCCCTCTTGGCTTTGCATAAATTTGCATCATAATTACACACAGAGTCAGGAGGACCAAGGAGCAGGCAGCACTTACCACCACTGAGAGAACGCACAACACCTCAGTTTATTTATAAGGTAAGGGGAATAATAGAAACTCATGGAATGTTGTGAGAATTAAATGATGGACTTGGCCATCAGCACAGTGCCTGGCATGTAGCAAGTGCTCAATATTTGGTCTCTGCTATTGGCTTTGTTTTCTTTTTCACTTTCTGACTTCCTCTCCTGCCTGTTTCTTGGCCAGTCTTCCATCTCTACCCAGCTGTTCCTTCCCTGTCTCTCTGTTTGAAGACGGGGAGCCAAACTTTAGCCTTTGCTGGTGTTATGGTTATATCTAGTGTCCCCCTGAAGCCTCCTACAAGCCTAGGTAGGGTTTCTGGGAAGTGACTGGATCAGTCCACTGGGGTTTCTATCTAGGCATAATGTTGAGTGGTGAAGCCTAGTGGGAAGAGGCGTGGCCTAGAAGGTGTGTCTCTCTCCTCCCTCCTTGATTCCTCGCTGCTTCCAGTCCACTATGTTGTGAATTATTTCTCCTTTGCGATGCCCCTCTGCCATGTTGCCCTGTCTTGGCACCAGCCGACATGGACTGAAACCTCTACAATCTGTGAGCCAAAATAAACCTTTCTCCTTTAACTTGTAGGTGTCAGGTATTCTGCCTTAGCAACAGAAGTAACTAAGACATTCTGTTCTCTTCCCCTCTGACCAGCAGGAGAGCATGTTCTACTCTTGACGTAGTAGATTCTGGCAAAATCTACTCTTCTGCTGCTTTGGGGAAGAAAACTGCCTCCTGTAGCAATGTTGGGCCCAGGAGATGTGTACTAGTTTTCCAGGGTGTGTAGAGCCACTGGTTACATTCTGACAACAAGAGAAAGCAAAGCCTTGAGAACATTCCAGAACATCAGTCAAGGTGCTTCTCTGGGTATCCAGTCCATCCCTTGGAAAGTGTCTGTGTGGGACACCACTGCCCAGGCAAGCCAACCCTGACCTTTGCCCTGCCAAGCTGTCACCTAGGTCATATCTGGTAAAACTTTTGAATTATCTAGATTTTGCCAGTTTTCTTCAGAAATTGTAGAGAAAACCTTAGGCTCAGAGGAGAAAGAACATTTAAGTGGAGCCAGATTTTGCTGTGAATGCCAGCTGCTCCACTTAGCGTATGTGTGGCCTAGACTCACTGCTTCCATTCCCTAAACCCATCTGTCAGACAGACTCAGTCCACCCACCTCGAGGTCACTGGGAGCCTTAGCAGGGCGCAGATGAACTGCCTCGCCCTGTAGGTGTTCCAAAATGATGATTAAACAGTCCCGTCCTGTTGTATTGATTCCTTGCTCAATGTCCCCCGCTACCCTTACTATTGACTAATGCACTTATATTAATTTAGAGATGCTTTTCAGTTAAGTGGGGACAAAAGGCAGCCCTGGAGTCTATTTGTACTTTTTGATTTAGTTTCTGAATCCGTCCTTATGCAATTTTCTCTTCAAGTCCATATGAACTGAGTGCAGCACTTAACCTGTAAAAGCCTTCAGAAGGGCACAGTTTTATAAGCTATCACTGCTCAGTTCCTAAGTTAAAAAGCAAGTGGTAACCACCTGGACCTATGAGGAGACCCACAGAGATTCTGAAATGCCCAAGCTGGAACCATCTAGAACCTCATGCTCCTGAAAGGAACAGAAAGACAACTCTAAGATGTGTGATTGTAGAAAAACTAACTTGGACTAGTTTTCTAGGAAACGATATTAAAAAAGAGAAAGAAAGAAAGAAAGAAAGAAAGAAAGAAAGAAAGAAAGAAAGAAAGAAAGAAAGAAAGAAAGAAAGAAAGAAAGAAAGAAAGAAAGAAAGAAAGAAAGAAAGAAAGAAAGAAAGAAAGAAAGAAAGGGAAAGAAAGAAAGAAAGAAAGAAAGAAAGAAAGAAAGAAAGAAAGAAAGAAAGAAAGAAAGAGAGAGAGAGAAAGGAAGAAAGAAAAAAGAAGAAAGGAAGGAAGGAAGGAAGATAGGAAGAAAGAAAGAGGAAGGACCTTTCTAGATTAAAAGAGATTGGAAAAATGAGAATAGCAAGATGCACTGTGTGCACCTGGACTACAAATGGGGCAAAGGCTACAAAATAAACAGTTTAGAGGGAAGAAAAGTCTATGAGTTCATGGACTTCTTGGGTTCACAGTCTGCCTGGATGCTGGTTCAATACGGCACAGTCCTTTGCACAGGGCCCTATGTGCACTCTGTGTGTCTCGTGGGACGTGCACACACATGCGCCTGCTCTTGCACACTGACTCTGATGGTGAGGAAACACCAATCACCCATGACAGTACCGTGGTGCTGCGAGGGGCCGGTGGGGAGGGGAAGGGCCTCAGCGGGCAGGGGAGGAGGGAGGATGGCCCCAGAGTCGGAGGGGCCCATGTGCAGGCTGCCCTCGCCCTTGCCTCAGGGAGCCCAGCCCCGTGTGCTCACACTCTATCCGGATCTGCTCCAGCTCCGTCACCTCGGCGATGGACTCCTTTAAGTCCTCCACGAACTTCTGCATCTCGTCCGAGCCCAGGGCACAGAAGTGCAGCACCTGCTTCTTGTCTGAGCCCGGCAGAGGGGTCACCAGTGTGATGCCATGAGAGTAATCTGGAAACCAGCCCGGGCCCAGACACGCTGTGAGCAGCAGCGAGGGCCGAAGCCAGCCGGACCCGGGGAGGGACAGAGTCCCCAAGTCGCCTGCCCACGCCCAGCCTTCCCCACACATAACCACGCCCAGGACTCACACTCGTTCTCGAAGAGGTGGAACTGCATGCCCAGCAGGCCAACTGATTTGCAGAAGGTGTACGTGGAGGCGCTCTTCTTCTTGGGGCACAGTTTGAGGATCTACCAAGAGGGACAGAAGCAAGTGTTGTACTCTGGTGCATGTACATCTACACACTTGTATGAACACCCAGGGACGCGTGTGAATGCATAAGTCAGCACACAAAGGCATATACACATAAATGTATACAAAGGCCCTTCAGACGCATTTACAAACCTACATTTATAGATATGCATTTATGTGCATGTACAGACATACAGTGTGTTCCTCATGGCTCAAAGCCCACTTGTGGCAATCCCTCTGCATTGCGGAGCCATACCAGACTAGGCCGCTGCTTTACTGGATTTACCCTGAAGCCACATTGTCTTCCTTTCTGTAGTTTAAAAAGGCCCAGCTCAGGGCTGGAGATTCAGCTCAGTGGTTCTGGCACCTGACTAGCAAGTGCAAGGTCCCTGCCTGGTTCAATCCCCAGTAACCACATACAGCAATACCGGGCATGGTGACTCCCACCCACCAGCAATCAGTAGCACACACCACACTGCCAGACGTGGTGGCTCACGCCTGTAATCCCAGCATTTGGGAGGCAGAAGCGGGAGGATTGCTGTGAGGTAGCTTGGGCTACTTGGTGAGCTCAGGGCCAGCCTGAACTACAAAGTAAGACCCTGTCTCAAAAAACAAGAAAAAAAAATCTTTTAAAAAAGTGCCCATACAAAGGGGAAGGAAGACAGTGAATCCCTTGGTCAATGCAACACAACAGCAAAAGAGAAAGAAAGCGGTAATTTCAGACACATGTTTTGGCAAATATTTTTAAGAAAAGAAACATAGCACAGAGCAAACCTTGCCTTATGGGAAGAGGGCTTGGGCAGGGGGTGTTAGGGTTGAGGTTTCATGAAGGAGGAAGAGCTGTGACAAAGCTCAGGGAGCTTTTAAGGTGAAGGAGTGGGGGGGGGGAGGCTGAGAAAAATGAGAGGCAGTTACTGGGGCCAAATGGGGAAAGAGGTCAGAGGACCAGGGCGGCCCAAGGGAGTCTGTGATAGAGGGGCCGTGCCCTTGCTCTGTGGCTGACACCGCCAGGTGCTGGAGCCAGGCCACCATGTAGCTGGGAAGGTCGTGAGCTGGGGTTATCCTTGTTCTAATCTTGTTTACCCTTGTTTCCAGGCACTAACACCAAGGTCTGACACACAGTAGAGGCACACAGTTAAGGTAGCTTAAAAATTTGTTGAATGGATACCCATTTTCAAAGAGCAAAGACAGGCACCCTACAAACGTGAAACACGCACACACTCACTCCAGCCTCTTCTGCCCCTACACACACACACACACACACACACACACTCACTCACTCACTCACTCCAGCCTCTTCTGCCCTGCCCAGAGAGAGCTAAGACCCACAAAGATCCACCAACCTTCCCCACACTTGGGATGCCTCTGGCCCAGATTTCCTATAACTTGGAGAGGCAGATGGTGTGGGTTCTAGTTCATTTCCACCAGGAAGGTTAACCAGGTAAACATCACTTAAAGCCTAAAGTCTCTGTGCCTCGGCCTCATGACTTACAGAGCAGGGGTCTGCCTGAGCTACTTCTCACCCACAACTGACAAGTGTACTGAAAAAAGTGACCTAGTCAGAGCTCTGAGGGCCCCAAGTTTCCTCCTTCCGTGGTACAGAGCTGAACCCCCGCCCCACCCCCGCCCCGGGCAGGCCCTCCCAGCAGCCCAGACTCCGCCCCCACCCGGCCGGAAGGCGGAGCTGCTCACCACCAGCAGGTCGTTGAAGAGGAACACCTCCCTCTGGTGTGCGGCCTGCTTCTGCAGCTTGTTCACGTCCGTCACCTCGAAAAGCCGGCTGCAGCACACCAGGCGGCGGTGCGGCACCGACAGCACCTGGAAGCAGGCCGGGCACTCAGAGACCTCCGGGCCTCATCCTACCCCAGGGTCCCTGTTTTCCAGAAAAGGTCAGGGAGGCCCTAGCAGGGCCTGCGCTTGATCGTAAACCTCCTCTCTTGTCCACTGGGGCTCTTTTCCCTTCATCGAGCTTTTTGGGGAGCAGAGCCGAGGAGTCGCGGTCATTATGCAGGAGTCCATGAGGAGGTTAAGGGGTGGGAAAAGGAAATGGAAAAGGGGTTTCAGATTGTTCAGATGCAAAGGCAGCCTCAGCCCTTTCCCTCTGTGACCCTGAGCGCATCGTGCTGGTCCGTCTGCTTGGGGACGCCTCAGCCACTTTCTTCACTGCACACCCAGTGCGGGTCACAAGAGCAAGGGGACTGCACGGACTCCCGCACTGCACACCAGCCCCAGAGCATAAGAACAGCAACTCATTTGCTATCTAGACAGGGGCCTGAGCGGCAGCCAGAAAGGCAGCACAGGGGAAGAGCTGCCTTGTACAGGGCGGGAGAGGAAGGCCCGGGAGAGCCTCAGACCAGGTCCCAGCTCTCCACCTGTGCCCTGAGCCAGCCATCAGCAGGGGGACCGGAAGCCGCTCCACATCCTTCACATTCACAGTTTATATCACCCCTAAGGACATGAGCAGTGCCGTGATCTACAGGGGGTGCTGGCTTTAAAAATCATTGAATACTGACTGGGCCAGAGATTTAGCTCAGTGGTTCTGGAGCTTGCCTAGCAAGCACAAGGTTCCGAGTTCGATCCCCAGTAACCACATACAACAATACCGGGTGTGGTGTCTCACGCCCACCAGCATTCAGTACCACTGCCACAGTGCCAGGCATGGTGGCTCATGCCTGTAATCCCAGCATTCCGGAGGCAGAGGTATGAGGATTGCTGAGTTCGAGGTTTGCCTGGGCTATAAACTGAGCTCAGAGCCAGCCTGAACTTCAAGGCAAGACCCTGTCTCAAAATAATAATAATAGTAATAACAACAATAATAATAATCACTGCATACTTAGAACAGGTGGCCTGTGACACAGGTCACAGTGGGCCAGCTGGCTAATTTGCAATATCACAACCTACTGGAACCCATTTCCTGCTTTCTTCTCGCCTGAAGCACACAGCAGAACCTGGTGTCTATGAACCTAAGAAGCAGATCCTGAACCTTCCACCTGGCCATCTGAATGCCTCAGCCCTAGACCACTGGGCAGCACTTCTCGACAACTCCCCCGTCCCTTCCACGGCAGCAGCTGGTACAGAGGCAGGGTGGAAATGAGGCAAGGGAAAAGACAGGAGGCAGCGTCTGGAGCACAGTAGTTGCAGGTTTGAAAAGTAAGGAGGAGAGTAGAAGCAATGCCAGAAAGAAAGAAAGAAAGGGAATAGAGGTAGAGGCCACTCGGCAACCATGGGAGAGATGCCAACCTTTGCTTGGCAAGTGCTGCTGCTCTGTAGTGGACACTTACTGTCTTCATGCCCACGATGGACTTTTCCACCTTGGTGACATAAGTGACATGGTCCTCGTTGGACTTGAGTTCCTTCTGCTGTATCCTTTCATAGATGCCTACCACCAGCTCCCTGGGGATGTCAGCACCATCATCTACACCTACAAACAGAGGGAGAAGGGCCAGCAGTGGTGTCTGAGTGTGGGGAGGATCAGAACAACAAGACTGTCAGACTGCTGCTCGGGGAGGACGGCTTCCCTTTTGCCACGTCTCTGATCAAAGCTCTCAGTGGCTGGTTTCTCATACCCGTTAAAGTAAGGAAAAGTCCTTAGCCAGACACCACAAGGACTACGCATTTCCAGCCTTGTCAGCTGATGTATCTCAACAAGAACCTCCCGTTTTCCATACTCCTTCCTGATGGCCAAATATAGCCTCCACGCACCTGCAAGTATCTTTGTTTCCCAGTTCCTGTTGTCTCCTGGTCCCACACATGAGCTGCTTTACAACGGTCTGTCCTTTTTTTTTTTTTTTTTTTTTTTTTTTTTTTTTTTTTTTTTTTTGCTTTTGAGACAGGGTCTCGCTTTGTAGTTCAGGCTGGCCCTGAGCTCACTATGGTGCCCAGGCAAGCCTCGAACTCGGGAATTCTCCTGTCTCTGCCTCCTGAGTGCTGGGATTACAGGCGTGAGCCACCACATCCGGCATTGGTCTGTCCTTTTTTTATTGGTACATTTTTTATATATATATATATATACACACACACACACACACACACACATACACACACACATTATGATCACATTCAACACTGAGAATTTGTACCTGTATGTGACACATTTTGATTCTCATTCTTCCCCTTTCCCCAGCCCTCCATACAACCCCCACCCATATACATTAGCTTTGTTTCCTTTCTTTTTTTGAGACAGGGTCTCGCTTTTGTAGTTCAGGCTGGCCCTGAGCTCACTATGTAGCCCAGGCAAGCCTCGAACTCAGCAATCTGCCTGTCTCTGCCTCCCGAGTGCTGGGATTACAGGTGTGAGCCACCACGCCTGGCTTTGTTTCCTTTCTTATCTGTTTTTTTTCTTTCCCTTCTTTACTTTTCCCTACCTGCCCTTTCCTTTTTCCTTTTGCATATTTTCTTCTTATACACAATATCTATCATACATTTTAGCATTCATTTACATCTTCAGTTTTTCATACTTGAGAAAAGATACATCATTTACACATTTGTGTCCTATTTATTTCACTTAGGAGTATGTCCTCATGGTACACCCATTTGAGTGTGACTTAAATTTATCATTCTTTATGGCTGAGTAATACTCCATTTTATTTATTTATTTTTTTTTTTTAAAGAAACCACATCTCTACCAAGTCTCCCATTGATGGGTATTTGGGCTATTTCCAAGATTTAACTAGCACAAACTGAGCTTTTATAAACATATAAACATATATGTCACATGGTGTGATTCTTCTAATTCTTTCACATATATACCTAGCAGGGAAATAGCAGGGTCAAATGGGACCTCAAGTTTTAGCCTTTTTAAGGAATCTCCACCGTGATCTCCACATTGGTTGCACCAGTCTTCATTCTCACCAACAGTGGAGAAGAGTTCCTTTCTCCCCACAGCCCCACCAGCACTTGTTGTTGGTTGACTTTATGTTAGCAGCCATTCTTTGTGGAGTGAAATGGAATCTGGGTGTTGTTTTCATCTGCATCACTTGAATGACCAACGATGAACATTTATTCATGTGTTTCTTAGCTGCCTTTAGTTCTTCATCTGAAAAATGTCTGTTTACTTCAGATGCCCATTTTTGAATTTTTGAATTGGGTCTTTAAATTTGAGGGGGGCTGATTTGTTAAAGTTCGTCATATACTCTAGATAGCAGTCCTTTGTCTGAGAAGCAGCTGGTAAATCCAATGGACTGTCCTGTTCTCTTTGGGATCTCCCTCTCTTGGCCTTCAGCTTCCCTCCAGTATGCAGTTCTGTCTGAGGGAGTCTGTGTGGAATGTGTGACAAGATCCTCCTCACACTAGGAATGTTGGGGTGGGGGTTGTACAGGAAGGAAAGAGGATTAGCTTGGGGCCTGGGGTGATGCAGGTAACCAGCTCTCCACTCTGTTCCTACTCCTGAAATATTAATACTCAGCATCCAGATAGTACTAGCAGGAAATATGCCAACATGAGCACAAATTTTCTTTGGTGTAGAACCAGAAGCAACGAGAACAATTCTTTTGCTTTTTCCAAAATTTTTTTGGATGTCTACATGCTTCTTTCATAAGAGGGAAAAATTTAAAATATAACCACTTTGACGGCAGTTTTCTCAACCTCTGAGAGAACATCCTGTCTTCAAAGAGCAATTCCCCCTCTTGTCCCTGTTTCTTCCATTTGTTACCTTGGTTTTTAGTCAAGCAAATGAGCCTTGTAGTACCCTGAGGGCCTGAAAGAAATTAGGCTGCGGACAAGAAAGAGCAAGAAGAAAGATGGACCACACATAGGTTTCCAGTTCACTAGTTTGCCTCTACTCTTTCTGAATACCTGGTACAAAGAAATTTTTCCAAAAGGCATAAGCCCACAAAGACAGGAAACAGAGGAAGGACAGAGCGCCTGGGGCCTGACAAGTGGATGCATGACTGGACAGGCTTAGTGAACCTAAGAAAGCTGAACTGTGAGCCAGCAGAGATCTTAGAAGTCGCTTCACACCCCACAGGGCCACCAAGGCTCAGAACTGGTAGCAGCAGGAGCCCTGGGAGTGAAGTGAGTGGGCTGGAGATTGGAAATCAATGGACATCATTTAGAGTTCCCTGTTCCCTCCTCTCTGCAGCAGAAAGCTGCTGGTTCATCTTTCTGGAAAGGCTGAACCATGAGCTTGGGGCCGGGGAACCCCAGTCCTAGCCAGTGGTGGGAATCTGCTCTGAAAATGGAGGGGATGAGATTGATGTCTGTATGAGAGGCCCCTCATCTCCTTTCTTAAAAGGATCTCAGCAGAGCAGTAAGCCGGCATTGTCCCCTCTGGATAACAGAGCAGACTTCTGTATTTGCTGGATAATCAATCACACAAGAGATGATAACTAAAGATACTGCAGTGGGGTCACCCCTTGACACAGCTCTATTAAGTCCCCCGGAAGAAAGATCGCCAGCAGCAAGCAGCTCTCACTCATATCCACTGTTTTGTTTTGTTTTGTTTTGTTTTTTGAGACAGGGTCTCACTTTGTAGTTCAGGCTGGCCCTCAGCTCACTATGTAGCCCAGGCAAGCCTTGAACTCAGCAATCCTCCTGCCTCTACCTCCCGAGTGCTGGGATTACAGGCGTGAGCCACCATGCCCGGCTCCACTGGGGTTTTGATCATCTTTTCAGTGGCTCTTGAATATGGAAATATTGTAACGCAGAAGAAAAGAAACAGGGAGAAATAG
Source organism: Thryonomys swinderianus (assembly GCA_004025085.1). Lineage (NCBI taxonomy): Eukaryota > Metazoa > Chordata > Mammalia > Rodentia > Thryonomyidae > Thryonomys > Thryonomys swinderianus. Next base: position 10,609 of record PVIC010011308.1, read on the forward strand.
GGAAAAGCCACCAAAAGAAATGGAAACAAGCAGGCAGGAGCTAAAACAAACACAGGCATGTTATATATTCAAAGAGATATGAGAAGATGTCACATCTACAAAACAAGAATAAAGTGCCCCAAACAGGCATTTAGAGAATGAAGACAAAGCTATTAAAAAGGAAAAATAAGTTTTAAAAAAGAGCAAAAATGAAAAACTTAGTAGAATGTTTGAACGGTAAGACTGAGGGATGTACAGTCATACCTCAGTTCATGAACTCAGTTCCTCGCACAATTTTCTGGTTGCAAACTGAATTGGATGGGAACCAAGTCAAATTCAATGTTAGGATCAATGTTGGCCTCTTGGGGAAACCTGATTTGGTTCCCTCCAATTTGGTTTGTGACCAGAGTCATGGGAAGAATTAAGTTTGCGAACAGAGGCACCACTGCATCCCATAAAGCCGACCATGGGGACAATGATGGTATACGTGAAACTACGAAAATTAGAAGATCAAATAGGAGATCCAACATCTGAATAAAAGGATTTCAAGAAAGAGAACAGATAATGTGGAGAAAATAAATGATCAAAATAGGCATCTGTGTCCATGGGCTCCACATCTATGGATTGACAAAATTATCAATTGAACATGGTTTTTAAAAATTACATCAGTTTGGGCCGGAGATTTAACTCAGTGGTTCTGCCTAGCAAACACAAGGTCCCTGGTTTGATCCCCGTAACCACATACAATGATATGATATTGGGCATGGTGATTCACGCCCACCAGCAATCAGTACCACACCCCACAGTGCCAGGCGTGGTGGCTCACGCCTGTAATCCCAGCACTCAGGAGGCAGAGGCAGGAGGATTGCTGAGTTCCAGGCATGCCTGGGCTACATAGTGAGCTCAGGTCCAGCCTGAACTACAAAGTGAGACCCTGTCTCAAAAAAAAAATTACATCTGTCATGCATATGTAAAGATTTTTTTGTCATTATTCCCTAAGCAATACTGTATCACAACCATGTACACAGAATTTACACTGCATTAGATACACTGAGGCATCTAGTGATGGTTTAAAATATACAGGAAAATGTGTACATGATAAGCGCAAATACAATTTCGTATATATAAACACTTGAATACTGGGGCTCCTGTCATCAATTCTCTTAAGAATCTAAGGAGCAATTATACTTAATAAAACTTCATACAATTGAAGGACACGTTTCTAGATGGAAAGGACCAATCCACTATTAACCACAATGAATGAGAAAAGAACCATAAGTTGGATCATTGTTTTAAAAACTCGGCAGCAGAGGCATACAGAAGAACCTTTCAAAGACTCTTTTTTTTTTTTTTTGAGACATCTTGCTTTGTAGTTCAGGCTGGCCTGAGTTCACTGTGTAGCCCAGGCAAGCCTCAAACTCACAGCAATCCTCCTGCTTCTGCCTCCTGAGTGCTGGGATTACAGGCATGAGTCAGTACGCCCAGCATGTGGTATGTGGTACCGGGGATCAAATTCAGGACCTTGTGCTTGCCAGGCAGATGTCAGAACCACTGAACTAAGTCCCCGGCCCTCAAAGACTTTTCAGAAAGAGAGAAAACATAACTTATGTCAAGGTCAGAAATCAGAGCAGCTGTCAGCTAAAATATGAGCAGTGCCTTCCACACCTGACTTCCACGTTTCCAACCTGAAATCCTATTCCCAGCAAATTTCCAATCAATGGTGAAGGCAGAAAAAACATATTCTCACAAGTGTAAGATCTCGAAAATTCCTTAATGTGCTCTTTCTTTAGAAGCCAACTAACCCCGAGGAAGCTGTGACTTCAGGGACCAGCACAGCAGCGGGGGAGCAGGATCAGGAGAGTGGTGTGGCCTGGACGGGTACCTGTCCCGATGGAGCGGAGCCAGAGGACGTAGCACAGCAGCTTCAGGATGAAACTCCTGAGGACCTCCAAGGTCCTCACAGACAGGAACTCGAGACACGGGGGATAGAGGCAGATGGCCTGGCTGGTGGCAGGGACATAGAGGGCTAAGAAAAGAAGCTAAGTCGTGACTCCAAGAAAAGCAGAACTAGAAAGCAATGGCAACAACTGCCTTCTTCAAGATAGAGCTTTGGATTGTGTTTTATTGGCCTTTGTAACAAGAACACTAGTTTCAGTAGGGTTGGGTTAGGAAAGGGGTATGAAAAAGAGCTAAATTCCTATAGTCTATCATGGGAAATTAAGATGATGCTTATCATTTCAAAGAATTAGCAAATAGCAGTGCGTGAAAGAAACCAGATAGGAATGTATATGCACTGTATAACTCCATCTGTGTCATGTTCAAGGACCGGCAAAGCTGTTTATGGTGCTGGAAGGCAGAAGCCTAAGCAAGGGTATCAGAGGGGACGGAATACAAAAGAATATTATGGGATGATGGAAATGACCAGTCTGCAAATACAGGTGTGATCACATGGGCCTCTCCACCCCCTGTGCAGTGTGTTATTTTATACTAATAAAAAAGGAGATAAATAAAAGGAAGCAGAAGAAATTAATTGACTCAGGAGAAACAAAATAAATAGCTAACAGGCCTGGAATAGGGTTCACTGGTAGAATATTTTCCTAGCGTGTGTGACGCGCTGGGGAACCATCCCTACCACTGCAAAAACAAATGAACATAAAAACAAACAGCTCTAGAAGTGGAAAGTGTTTGCCTCTGGGGAGAGAGGCAGGGACTCTTTCTGCAGTGAGAATCATTTTATCAAATTATGTGCATACATAACTTTGATCTTTTCAAAATGCCCAAAATGTATCACCAAAGTACGTTAACACTTGCTTTTTAGAAAAAAATTTTGTCCCAGCCAGGTGGTGCCATCAGAATAGGTCTCGGCTGGCAGATGCCAGAAAAGTCCCTGAAAGGCTGAGCTAATGGGCTGAGGCCCGGATGCCCGGCTCCTGGTGCTGCTTCCCTTGGAAGTGGTGGGAGGGGAAGGGCTGGCACTGCCCAGCACCCATGCTGGTGCTACAGACCACCCAGTGGGACAGATTTACATTGCCCGGTGGGCCCTACTGTGATCAGGGTGGGCACCGGGAAACCCCCACGATCCTATGACAAGCCCTTTCCCAGCCCACCGCGGAAGGCCAGGCGGGAGAGCGAGCAGCCGCCGGTGACTGAGGCTCAGTCTCGCAGACGTCGCACAGCAGGACAGCGAGCGGCGGCCAGGCCCCTTCTTCCCACCCGGCCTGCTCACCTCGCAGATTTCGGATGAAGTCCTCGAGCATCATCTTCCTGTCAGGCTTAATGTTGGGACTGTACATGTCGGTGTTGAGGAGGATGATGGCGAAGGCCAGGATGAAGATGGTGTCGGGGTTGTGGAATTGCTGCACCACCTCGGGGTTGCACATGCAGTAGCGTTGGCTGTGGAGGACACAGAACGGACCTTGAGCTTCTCAGTTTACAATGATGTCTGCTCTGTACCTTAGCGTCACCTCCCTCAATTCCTGTCGTGGCGCCCCCTGCCGGCCTCACACAGCTGCTGCACACGATGTGCTGTGGAGGGAACAAGGGAGGCCCGCTCCCGGAGTTGATTCCAGCCTGGAGAGCTTGGGCCTCTCTGTTCCTTCCTCTCTTTCTGCGCCCACGTTCTCTCCAGCCCACTCCCCAACCTCTCAACTGAGCCTCGCATTTCTCATCCCTGAGTCACACCCCCTTTGTCCCCCACGCTCCTCCCAAGCTCTGGGGGAGGGCAAGGGAGCAAGGCCGGGAAGGGCCTCACCTGAAGGCCTCTATGAGCCGCTCCACCTTCTGGGCCTCACCCTGCACGCGGATGTGCGCCTGGAACTTCCGCAGGGCCTCATCCAGCTCCATGGCGGAGAAGTCCATCTCGTCCACCACGCAGCTGAGGGCAGGCCAAGGAGGGTTCGTGAGGAACGGCCGGCCCCTCAGCTCTGCTTGGGTTGAGGAGTGAGGGGCGGGTGGTGACTTGGACCCAGGGGACAGCCAAGAGGGGGCAGCTGGGTCTCCTTGCTCTGTCACACCTCAGGGTCTCCCTGACTGGCCCGAGGGGACCACTTTTCCAGTTTTCTGTTTTCTCTGCTCTCACTGAAAGTCCTGTGAGGCACAGACTGTTTTCTCCTTTTCACAGCCGAAGACCAGCGGCCCAGAACCCTTCTGTGAGGCGAGAGACCTTCCCTCTCCACATCCCAGGTTCTTTCTCTCTAGGCTTAGAGTATTTCCATCAAAGAAAGGTTTATAGTGGCCCAAGTTCAGATTGTGGCCATGCTCATGTCTAGTCCCTGCTACTCAGGAGGCTGAGGCAGAAGGATCCATTGAAACCATGGATTTGGGAGCCTGCTTTTTACCCTAGTTTGATCATTTTCCATTAAGTTCTCCAGCTGATGATGTCTCCTCAGTTGTTCCTTTACCTTAGTGGACTGAGAAAAGCTCAGAGGCCATCTTAAGCCCAGTCTTCAACCATGGCCCAGCCCCTCCCCCACCCCCCCTGGGGAGACCCTGAGGGCTCTGAGGAGTAAAGGGCATATCTGACTTAATATGAGAGGGGACGGTGTGACCACATTCCTGTCCTGGAGCGCCTGCTACACTCTCACTTTGGCTCCTGGACTCACCTTTGAGAGCCTTAATCTGCTCTGGAAAGACAGGAGATTGGAGTACTTGTTCCTGAAATGACATCTTTACCTCGGGAGATTTGCTCTGACTGTGCCTCTGTAGAGGGTGGGAGGTGGAGGCACGGGGACCCTGCCCGTCCCCACAGTACAGCCGTAGGCCTTGGCTCTCGGATTGGCCACTCCTTCAGCGGAAGCAGACTCAGAGCGGCGCCTCCCAGCCCTCGTGCCAGCCTCCCTCCTGCGTGTCCCAGGCAGCTCGGGCCCTCGCCACCTACCACGCTATGCTGCCCCTCTGCCCTACAGTCGCTGGCCGACTGATGCAGCCTCATGGCCCTGGGCACTAATCACCTGCTCACATCCACCCTGCCCTCCACAGTATGCCCAGTGCAGGCCCAGAAAGGCCCAGAGCCCAGCGCTGCCATCGATGGCGCAGAAGTCATCTGCAGTGGCAGTGTGGGCCAGAAGCACCCGCTGAGCGGGACCCAGCCCGGAAGCCCGGCTGCTTCTCCAACAGGCAGGAGAGAGCAGCGGCGGCCGAGGGTGCAGGGTCTGTGGACTCTGCTGTCTCCTCTTTTGCTGGGGGAACCTGGGAAGGGGCAAGGCTGAGAGGGAGCTGCCGCCCTTCCTCTGTTCCTCCCTGCCTGGGGCAGGACAGGCTGGGAGGCGGAGGCAAAGGCGGAAGGCACGCTGAAGTGTGAGAGCCAACAACGTCCATGTTTGAGAGGGAGACGCTGCAGAGCCAGCCAGGTGCCACACTGCTTCCTCAGTGACCTCATCACCCCCACCCTGCATGTGCCCTCGCTGGGACCTGAGATCCAGCAGTGGCACCACAAGGCCACATGTGCGGTTCCTCAGAGGCCAGGCAAGGAAAAAGCACTGTACACCAGGAGCCACCCAGGAGCTGCCTGGGGGAGGGACCCAGCGGGCCGCACGGCACAGGCTCGGAGCCAGACAGGTAGGCACAATGACAGGCGAGGAGGACCGCACACAGGGTGGCCTGGCATGGAGTGCACGGCTGCCACCTCCCCTAGCGAACACTCTCCTGAGGCCAAGGATGAGGCAGAGGGCCCAGCTGTCCAGTGCTGAGTGAGAGGCCTGACCTCTCAGAGAACCTGGCACAGCCCAGGATGCCCCCGCCTGGCACCCAGCTGCTGCCAACACTGGTGCCCATCCCGCCACAGCCCCTGTCCGGCCCCGTGGGCCCTGAGCTGAGGTTCTCATACCTGCTTCCCTCCCAGCGCCTCTCAGCTCCCTCTGGCCCTGAGGCCCGGACATGGCGTGGGAAGGGGAGGAGGCAGCAGCCAAGGAGGCTGGGATCCGCTCGGCCGAGCGCAATGGCCCAGTTCCCGGCCCTCGCTACCCAGGTGCCGTGCAGCAGGCTTGCACACTCGTGCCCAGGGTGACGGCTGAAAGCTCCAGTAGCGAGCAGAGGGCCGACCCTGAGGCTGGCTGCCGGAGCCGCCAGGTGGAAACACAACCTTGCAGAACAGGAAGCGCTGGAGCAAGTGCTGGCCGCGGGGCAGGGAGCCCAGGAAGACATCTGGGCTGCGGTGCTGTGCGGGCTCTCGCCCAGCATCTTCCCGCAAGGGTTCTGTGAACCTCGCGTGAGCTGTGGTTTGTTCAAATATAGGTGCCTGGACCCCAGCCCTGATCCGGGAATTAGAACATGTGGAGGCCGGGCCCGGGCTGCGTCCTGCCGGCTCTCCCTCTCCAGGAGACGCTCAAATGTGACTCTAGGGCTTAGGGAGGAGGAGTGCGTCCACTGCGGGCTTTTACAGTGGGAGCCCGTAGCTCCTGGGCACCCAGGCCAGCAGCCTTATTGTCCGTGTGTCCTGGTCTGGCTACTGGAGACACAAAGCAGGGACAGAGGAGGTACGACTCACAAGGCCTCCCTTTCCCCGACTTCTTCCACGGCGGCTGACAGCGGGTACAGACTGGGTTTCTCAGATCCAGGGAAAACCCAGCATATCCCGGTCCTCCTCCCCCAGGGAGGGGAGACGCTGTGCCGAGCAGTGCCCTGTGCTCCTCCGCAGGCCAGGCGTGCCTCCGTGCCGTTGGGGGACATGCGAGACGGCCTTCCAGGACCTGCCCCCACCCCAGCTTCCGCCGTGGCCATCCACGCAGTGCGCTCCCTGTTCACAAGCACACGTCACCACGATGGCTGTGTCTCCCTGGGTGCAGCCTGTGTCCTCCCGGGGAAGGTGCCCGGGGGGACTGTCCTCTCTTGGCACGCCTGCTCGGGTGTCCTGTCACGTCTGCTCTGTCACCCAGCAAGCACCGGCCGCCCGCGTCTGTCACAGCGTGGCCATGTTACCGTCCCTCCGTGTAAGGCCCAGCCGACCCCTCGAGGCCGCCTTCTCTCCCCTCTGCCCCCTCTTCCCTGCCGTTTCTGTTATTCCCGGCACCCAGTAACTCTCCCCCTGCACCTTGCTCTGCCTCTCTGCAGTCTGGGGGAGCGGACGGCCGGCAGTTCACACGTCCTGCTGCCGCCTGACCCAGGGCCACCGGCGTCATCTCTCCTCGCTGAACGTCGCCCATTTCCAACAAGTCGCATAATCAGTAAGCTGTACAATCTACCCCTTCACGGAGAGAAGAACCGAGACCGCCGCAGGGGCTGGCCTCACACTCCCACCGTGAGGAAGAGCAGACCTTTGAGTCCGGGTTGTAAAAGCTTCCTCTCCAGCTGCGCCCTCGCTACGGCAACCGGGGGGGGCACACAGGGGGGCAGGGTTTGAAGACTGACTCCAGTTTACTGAGCGTTGTTCTCAGGGCTTCGCCAAGTATAGAGTGACGACTGTCCCAGGCGAAGCTAACGGCTACCCAGCCCTTTAGCGTACAGGCGGGGGCTCCGAGCTCCAGGCCAGCTGCGCCCCATTTCCCACTCCCCTCTGTGGCTCACCAGGGCTGCTGCCTTCCCTAGATGCTTGGTGGTGGGCCTGGAGGGGTTTGGGGGACACCTGGGTACGGTCACAGAGGCGCCGTGCGTCACATGGGTGTGTCAGGAGCCACCTGTGTGTCGGCAGTCAGCGGGGAGCCTGAGCCACCCCGCACCGCAGAGCTGCCCTGGGCAGCCAGCGTCCAGCAGGCCCCACACGCCTGACTCCCACCTTCCCTTTCCGCAGCTTTCTCTGGCCAAGGGCAGTGGCTGGCTGCTGTGTGAACAGACACCCCCCATGCGGCTCCTGAGGGCAAGGAGGGGCAGGGACCTCAGGTAAATAAACAGTGGAGCTCAGTCTCTGTCCTGGGGGAGAAAGACACTGAGTGCAGGGTCAAAAATAGATCTTTATAGGGCTGGAGGGTTAGCTCAGTGGTTCTGGCGCCTGCCTCGCAAGCGTAAGGACCTAAGTTCGATCCCCGGTGACCACGTATAATGCTGGGCGTGGTGGCTCACGCCTATAATCCCAGCACTCGGGAGGCAGCGACAGGAGGATTGCTGAGTTCGCGGCGGCTTGCCTGGGCACCATAGTGAGCTCAGGGCCAGCCTGAACTACAAAGCAAGACCCTGTCTCCAAAAAAGAAAAAAAAATAGATCTTTATAATTTCATAAACTTGTGGAAGAGAACGGTCAGGGCTCCCTGAGAAGACAAAGGATGTGTGTTTCATATTCCTGGGATCCTAAAAGCCTCTCTGGGGACGTGACATTTCTGCTGACATCTCGGAGATGGGTAGCACTGAGCTGGGAAGGGGCGAGTGAGCGAAAGCTTTCAGACATGCCAGTGTAGAGGAGACCCATGGCAAAGTTCTTTCCCATGGGGGGAAAGAATGACCCGGGACCCCGTAAGGGTCAGTGAAGCTGGTGGCGGGCAGGAAGGCTAGGGAGGTGGGCGGAGGCTTGGCGGGGTTTGTGAGAAGGGCTGGAGAGTCGATCCTGGATGCAGCGGGATGCAGGGCGAGGTGTGATCACATCAGCGGAGTGAGGTGCTCCCGGAGTGGTGAATGAAGGGAAGGCACAGGGAACAGGAATTAGGGGCCAGTCGGGTGCTACTGGAGGGCCCGTGCTGGAGCTGATGGGGCTGGACTGAGGGGGAGCTGCAGAGTGATGGGTGGGGGAGGAGAGAGCGCAGGAGGTGAGAGAGGGAGGAGCCAGCGGTGGGTTCCACTCAGGGCTACCTGTCCCTCTTCTTGATGATGAACGTGCTGTGGGGAGGAGGAGGGGCAGAGACTCCAATCTAGCATGCATTGAGATGTTATTTCACAGTTACAAATTTCTCTACTAAATTGTTTTTATGAACCGCCACATTAGTGTCTTACAGTTTGCAAATGCTTCTAAGCCACTACTCCCTTCCCTATTCCTCTTTGGAGTGAAACTTCTAGAACATGGCCCTCCCCATTCTCCTCATTGGCAATCACTCTTCATCCAGTCAGCATCTGAGGCAGCACCCAGGGTGTCCTATCCAAAATTCTCTTGTCAAGCTGGATGTGTTAGTGCGTGTCTGGGAGGTGCATGTCAGCACTTGGGAGGCTGAGGCAAGAGGGTCACCGAGAGTTCAAGGCCACCCTGGACTACGTAGTGAGTTCAAGGCCAGCCTGAAGTACATAGTGAGACCCTGTCTCAAAAATAAATTCTCTCGTCAAGGATGCCACTAGTTGCCATATTGCCAGTCTAAATGGATTCCTTTTCATCCTCATCCCACCTTGCTGGAGGTGCCTCTGCCCCTATGCTGGCCCCTTCTCCACCTGAATTCCCACTTAGCATGGTCCTAGGCCCTGTCCTCCTCTCTCTAGGTGGCTTCATCCAGGCCAGTGGTCCTGGTTGCCACCCGGATGCTCATTACTTTTTTAGACACTAACTACTTATTTTTCTTTTTGGTTGATCTATGCTGTCAGTAAAGGCCATTGCCAGCCTAGGGATATAGCTTAGCAGTAGAGCATTTGCCTAGCATTGACAAAGCCCTTGATTCTATCCCCAGTACTTAAAAAAAAAAAAAAAAACATTAAAAGACCGTATCTGGTAGTAATGGTGCCATCAAGCATTGAGGACTTGTGTAATCATCACCTTCATGTATCTGATTAAACTTGACTGGTACATTTCTGAGTTCTGAGTGGCTGAGTACACCGGGACACTTTGATCTGAACATCACTGCTGGGTGACACTCACAAGAATGTACGTCATGCGGGCATCTCTTGCAAGCAAGTCAGGTTGTACAACTTTTGTTTTACCTGCTCTTTAACAGCATGGCTTGCTTGAATATATAGATGACAATGTCTAGCTTGATAAATTCTGCAGATGAAATGCTCCCAAATCTAGTGCCTCTGTCTTCTTGAGATGGAAACATATGCACATATATTTAGTATAATTTGTAGCGGCGTAGTGAGCCTGAAGCACAAACATACACATACGCAAAGACTGAGTGTCCCGGTTCTCAGCACCCTGGAGGCCGCGCTCTCCACCACAGGCCCCCTCACAGGCTCTGCGCCCTGCCTGCTTCCCCCCTCCTGTGGCAGCGCCGTGCTGAGGAGCTCGTCCTCTCTCACGACTATTAATACAGGAGCTTCCCTGCTTCCAGCCCATCTTCCAGGATGCTCCGCCCAGACCCTCACTTTGCCTGTCCCTCGGCCTCAGCTTACATTTATCCGAGGCCTCTCACCTTCCTGTCGTGAAAGCCAAGATGGTTCGCAAAGCCCGCGGGGTCCTGGTAGTGCTCAGCTCCTCTCGTCCCATTCCCACCGTGGGTCCCTCCTGGCAAGGTCTACATTTCCCACCTGCTCTTCTTTATTCCCGTCACACAATCCAACCTGACAAGTCTCTGACTAGTTCTCCTCCACCTTTACTGTGCCTTGGGCCTGCCTTCCACTTAGCCTTGGACCTGTCCCCGGGATCAGCACATGCCCCGGCCTGTCTCCCTCGTGTGGCTCTCAGCGCCTGCAGGGAGTGTGAATCTTGTCGCCTTTCATCCCTGGTGGACACAGGAGGGCAGTAAAGGCTTCATGAGGTGAACGAGTGAGTGAAAGAGCGATCAAACAAAGGAAGAGAACCCGTGTGTGTGGTTGGCTGCACAAGGGCGCCCAGGGGCCTGCACCGTCAGAAAGAAGTTGCCAACATCCTCTGGAACTGACCTTGGACCCGCACACAGCCGTCAGGGAAGTGGCCCTGATGATTCCAGGTGGTGGCCGTGACTGGCACAGAGAGCACCGCTTCTTGCTTCCTTCAGTAGCATGTGCCAGTGAGTGATGGAAACCAGGTAAACTGGCCCTGCTCAGACCTGCGTCCTGTGGCCTGTCTGGACCTGCCTCGGAGGTGCTGCACATTTGTCTGTGGATCACAAGTTGGTGCAGGCTGTGCTCAGAGCTCCCTCTTTCCTGTGACTTTCTGCCACGGCGGTGACAAATATCTCACATGGGCCGAGGAATCAGAAGCACATCTGCTCCTGCATCTGCATGAACAGGTACAATCTTGCACCAAATTGCTTGTAACACCGATCTGTGCATAGAATTAGTTTGTGTTGCTGGGAAATGAAGCATCCTCTGCCACTGATCAAAATGAATTTTGTTAATTCGATTTTTTTTTTCTTTCCCTCTGTGTGCATGCAGATGTGCGTGTGCGTGTGTGCAAGACAGTGTCTGGCACACAAAGGAGCTAGGTGTGAGCTGAAAATAGGCAAGGGCAACAGCTGGGAGCTTTAATTGGCCAGAAGAGATGGCGAAGACCTGGAAGGTGAGGCCCCCGCTGAGGGCTGGGAAAAAGTACGTAGCTGCCCTATGGGAAGACATGCTCCTAGGATGTAGGAACCTGGCTTTTCTTTTGCAGTTCTTGGTTATCGATTTAATTAAAACTATCCCCATCTCCCAGGGTGTTATTGTTGTTACTTGGAACTCAGGGTACGCTCTACAAGGTCAAGGCCTTTCTGGAAAAATGAGATGGTGCTAAGGAAATGGACCAGGAGGAAGCTGACTCGGGGGCCTGCTGATATTCTGGTGATGACAGGAGACCAAAGTCTCCTTTGAGGAGACCTTGGGAGACCTTAGCACGGCTGCCATTCACCCCTGAGGACTCAGGAATCAGAGGAACACAGGTTCAATGCTCCTGCAGGTGAGATTCCTTTGCTGCACTCGGCAGCACTGATCAGCGGTTCCCAGATTTCAGCCCACATAGAAATTGTCCTGTGGGCCTGTCAGCTCCTTATCAGACTGTGGCAACCCACTTCCAGGGGCCTGGAGCAGAAATGGACAATTTGCATCCTACTAGGTATCCTGGCCATGCTGCTGGTGCCAGCTGGGGACCAGCAAGACTCTGTGCCAGGAAGAGATTGCCCTCGGGGGTCAGACATCTAGGTTTGAGTCTTATCTCCACCATCTAGTTCTTCAGTTCAAGTCGGTGAGCTTTCTGTGCTGCCCTCACCTACAGAAAGGAGATGATGTCTCTTACCTGTAGTAGGTCAGAATGATTTGCATTTCAAAAAGATAATATGTAAAAAGTTCCAATGTACAACAAGGTTCAATAAGTGAGTTTCTGTTATACACCCAGAGACCAGGCCTGGGCTAATGTGTCAAGTGAGTGTGTGGATTTGAAGTCCCTTCTAGGTTAGGGATTAGAAAAAGCTTTCTTTTATCACAATTAATCAAGCCTAAAATCATGTCATTAGACAGTCATCCACTGGCCCTTTAACAGATCCATCCAGCAGAGAGTGGAAATTGACCTAAACTGAGATCTCTTGAGACTCATGAATCAGTTTCTTTTTACCTAGATTAGAAATCAGAGTGTAGCAAATAAAGCAGAGTTGAAGGATAAAATGGTACCTGATTCCACTCAATTTCTCTGTCTCTAGACAGACACTGGTCATTGTCTCTCTGGGCTCCAATGCTGCCTCAGCAAAGGAGAAGACTGCACTAGCTAACTGCCCAGGAGTGTCTCAGTGCCGGGCCAGTGATGGTAAGAGCACCGAGGTCTCACTTCTCCTGGAATGAAGTACAGGCACTGGGGGCTAAGGGTTCGTTCTGCCTGCTCAGTTCTAAGCCATCAATGAGCTCTGTAACTGTGGCCAAACTCCCTAACCACCTATCAGTTCCCTTCTTTACAGAAATGAACAGTATTCACAAAGCTGCTGCAGAGATGGAACGAGGCTCTGGACGTGAGGCCGCTGGAGCAGTGGCCACCAACTGCACCCAGTCAGTGACTGAAATATGTGAATTGTCATTATTAGGCGTCACAGCTGGCTGTCATGGGCTCCATGGAAAAACTTCAGGGCAACTGACTCCCTGCAGCCAGTTCTAGAAGTCCCACTTCAGAGAGTGGTCATTTGGAACCACAACTGATATCCCACAGGGACTGAGAGACTTCTACAGATCTGAGGCTTGAGTTATCAGGAAGGAATGGGTGGTCGATGTGTCATTTCGTGTAACACCCCAATTTACATGTTCCATTGACCACGTCAAAAGGACTGCCAACCCTGGGCTTGTTCACCCCACACTCAGGGATTTCCACACGCAGGAGCAAGGGAATTGTCCACTCTCATGACTGTTTACTGTTTAGGAGAGTCCTTGTCTATCTGTGGTGGAGAGGGACATGTGTATGCAGGAACCTGGTAAGGTGAAAAATTAAGGCCTTAACCTGAAACAGGCCACTTTTTTGCAGGGATCAGGGCCCAGGATGAAACCTAGGGCCTTGGACCTTGGACATGCTAGGCAAGAGCTAAACCATGAAGCCACACACCCACTGCCCCAAAGACACTACTTTTTAAAACAACATTCTCCTTAGAAGAGGTTATCAGAAAATGGAAAGACATCTCTTGTTCCTGGCTAGGGAGAACAAACATTGTCAAAATGGCTATAGTCCCACAACTACTGTACAGATTCAATGTAATTCCAATTGAAATTCCATCACCATACATCACAGAGCTAGAGAAAATAATCCAAAAATTCATCTGGAACCATAAGAGACCTAGAATAGCAAAAGCAATTCTAAGCAACCAGGACATGGCAGGGGGTATTACAATCTCCAACTTAAAACTGTACTATAAAGCCACTGTGATAAAAACTGCATGGTACTGGCAAAGTAACAGACCCAAGGACCAGTGGAATACATTAGAAGATCCAGACACAACTCCAGATACACTAAGCCACCTTATCTTTGACAAAGGAGCCAAACATCCTCAATGGAGGAAAGACAGCCTCTTTAACAAATGGTGCTGGAAAAACTGGGCTTTAACCTGCCAAAAACTAAAGCTAGACCTATCTCTTTCACCGTGTACTAAACTAAAATCACAATGGACTTGAGACTTAAACATTAAAACAGAATCACTAAACTTGCTGCAAAACAGGTTAGGTAAAACTCTTAGAGACATTGGCTTAGGCAGAAACTATGAACAAAACCTCTATAGCACAGGAACTAGCAGAAAGAATCAACAAATGGGATCTCATCCTACTAGAAAGCCTCTGCACAGCAAAAGAAGTCACTGGCACTGCTAAAAGACAACCAACAACATGGGTAAAAATCTTTACTAGCTGTTTGTCAGACAAAGGGCTAATATCTAGAATATATAAAGAACTTAAACAAATCAGTCCCCCCAAGTTTAAAGACCCAATTCAAAAATGGGCATCTGAAGTGAACAGACACTTCTCAGAGGCAGAAGTCAAAGCAGCCAAGAAGCATATGAAGAAATGTTCAACATCACTGGTCATTCGAGAGATGCAGATGAAAACAACACTGAGATTTCATCTCACTCCAAAGAATGGCTGCTATTGCAAAATCAACCAACAGTAAATGCTGGCGAGGCTGTGGGTAGAAAGGAACCCTTCTCCACTGCTGGTGGGATTGTAAACTTGTACAACCATTGTGGAGATTCCTCAGAAAACTAGGATTAGGGGTCCCATTTGACCCTGCTATTCCCCTGCTAGGAATATACCCAAAGGAATTCAAAGAATCTTATTGTAAAGTCATATGTGCACCTATGTTCATAGCAGCTCAGTTTGTGATAGCCAATCTTGGAAACAACCCAGATATCCATCAATTGGAGACTGGATAAAGAAGATGTGGGGTTTTTAAAAAATAAAATGGAGTATTACTCTGCTATAAAGAATGACAAGTTTCATTCATTTATGTGCAGATGGATACACTTGAGGACACACTAATAAGTGAAATAGATTCCAGATATGTAAATACCATATCTTTTTTTTGGTATGAGAACCTGTAGAAGTAAATGAGTTCTAGAATGTATGATAGATTTTGCAAAATAGGAAATATTCAAAGGGAATGTAATGAGGGGAAAGAATAAATATGATTTGGAAAGAAAAAGAAATAGCAGGTATAGAAGGGGCAGGGGGTTGTGGGTGGGTAGGGATATGCGTAAAAATGAGAATTAACTTGTCATATACTGATACAAATTCCCCAATGTTGAGTGTGATTGTGAACTATATATAAAACATACCAACAAAGAATTCAATTTTTTAAAAAAGAGATATATATATGCGAAAAATGAAAAAAAATGACATTCTCCTTCTATTCCACAGGGTAACAGCAGGGTAAAGTCTTCAAAGCAGTGCAAAGAATATCACTTCAATGGCCGCTTATCCCAGGCTTCTTTTAACTTTCCTCCAAATCCACCAGGGTCTGCCTGGGCCTGACTTGGCAGTTCCTTGGGAAAAAGAAATTGTCCCGAGATTACACATAGCTCATTGGGCAGGATGTTCTCAAATAATTTCTTCCTAGTGATGAAAAGCTAGAGCCTTCCAGACTGCTGAGTTTGACAATCTGTCTTCATTTCAAAATGTCCCTTAAGAAGAACAATCTGTTACCCTCTGGCCAACAAAATTTCAATGGAAATAAAATGATGAAATGTGAGCCAAACGCCAAACTCTGGGTCTTGGGATTTCATGAAGCACAGAGTAGATGCAGTGGGGAAGGGGCACCCAGGAAAGTTGCGGCTGCCAGACCAACCTCAAAACTGCCCTTGGTGCCTTTTGTGGAAATGATAGATATTGAGGCCCTCCCCATGTATGTGATTCACATCAGAATCACCCAGGGTGGAAATGAGATCGCTCACAGCCGACGCGGAACAGTCCCCATGCGCCAGCCTTCAAACCTGCTGAAGCGTACGTTTCAGGAAGGAAATAGAGCAGAGCCAAATTTGCCAGCCATGTGGAAAAGGTGAAGGGGGCGCTTCCAGCCCAGAGGATCCCGAGCCGGCTGTTATCTGGCTCCGGGGACTGGTGTGTGGTGTCACTCTTCAGCACAGATGAAGTACCCTCTGAGTCAGGGTGGTCCCCGGAACCAGTTTCCGCCTCTCAGAAAAGCCGAGCAAATCCTGCAGGCTGTTTCTCTGGCGAGCAGATCTGACTGCAAAACAGACTTGGGACGTTCCAGGGCTTCCAGAGCCTCAGGATTTCCAGAGGAAAAGAGTAACAGAAACAGCTAACCTCGCGGAGAACTTCCTCAGGGCCAGGGGCCAAGTTAAGATCTTCAGACACATTTTAAACATTTAATTCACCAGAGGCCGGTCCTATCGTTGCCCTTTTACAAACCTTGGCGCTGAGGCTGATTGCTCCTTTCAAAGCAAACAACCCTGGGAAGGTGAACCCTGCACTAGGCTGGTCCTTTGAGCCCCGCAGGCTTCCATTCTTATTTGAAAAACTCCGATGGAAAACATTGCTTCTGGGAATGTGTCTTCTAAGGAAATCCGATCCAGACAGTAGCGACGTCAGCTTCCAAATGCACAGAGGCCCCGGCTGGGAAAGCAAACGGCAGGATCTAAAATGTAGGGACTCTCGGGTCTGCAGCGGAGGCGGGCCCAGCTCCGGCCCCTCCCTTCTCACCCCTGCAGCACAGCAGGTTCCCTCACACGCCCCTTCAAGGGGGCTCCACCCCCATCCTTCCTTATCCTGCTCCTGCTCGGGGCGTTCCGCGGCTTGGGCTGTCTTGTCTCCCGGGGATGGGTGATTTCCCTTCTTTTATTTAGCAAGCAGTTTTGTACAGAACGGCTGGGACTTGCTGAATGTCATCAGGTGGGGGCAGGGGAGCCACACAGAATCCCAAATTGGCCCTGGGATGGTCACCACGTGTTCTTTGGGAGGAACAGGAAGAGATGGCGAGTCCGGAAAGGTTCCAGATGGGTGGCTGAAGCCCCGCTCTGGCTCTTCCTCCTGCCTCTACCCGTCTTCTCGGCACTCGGCAGGAGCTGGCCTTCCACTCTGAGGGGCAAACTTGGCAGCCATGAATTCAGGGGCTTCTTCTGGGGCTGCGTCGGTGCGCAGAATGGGGGCAGCAATAGGCTCAGCTCCGCACCCATCGTCCGGCATCAGAGGAGGCCACTGATTTTCCTGTGCTCTCTCTGCCTCTCCGAAGATGTCTGCGTCTGTGTTCCCTCAGGCCTCGAGCCATTCCGGTCCCCACACGCACCACAGGAAGTCCCGCCCAGCCTTCTTCTCAACTGCGGTAGGCACTTAATGTTTATGGAGTGAATAATAAACAGTCATCTCATTTTCCTCAGCACAGGTCTGGAGCCTTAGGGTTTCTCTGAGTTGCTCTGGGAGGATGACAAAGTGTGGCCTCAGTGTTTAAGACAGATGATTCTCCGCGGTGGAAACCAGCAAGTGACAAAAGCACTAAGAAAGGACCTCGAGTCACAGGACTTGGCTGGACTCTGAGATCACACTGTCCAACCCTCTCACTTTACAGACAGGGAAACTGAGGCCTCGATGGAAGTGACTTGCCAAAGCTCTTCAGGACCTAGGAGAAGCCAGGGTTCTAGCCCTGGCCCAGCCATTTCTCCTGCCCTCCTTCCAGTGGAGAGGAGAGGTCAGCGTGGTGCTGTACAGCTTCTTCCAGGCCACCCACACAGGCCTGAGCAGCCTCAGCCGCTGGCCTGGTCCAGGCCGCCCTCGAAGCTCAGGCCTGGTCTGAGGCTGCAGCTGCTGCCCCCACAGGCCGGGCCCACCAGCTCCCTCCAGGGCTGTCTCCCAGGGAAGACGCCAATTAGTCTTCTTTGGGCTGCTCAGCAGGAACTCAGCTGGTGAAAAGCACTGTGTTCCCCACACAGCACATCAGCGTGGGCCTGGCACGTTAGAATCCAGGAACCAAGCACACGGGGACTGCGGACAATGGAAGAAAATAATCCGAGCCTGTGGAGGAAGCAGGGTCACTCTTGTCCCCAGGGCAGAGAGATGCGGGGTCACCTGGGGGTGTGGGCAGTTGGGAAGAAAGAGGTGAACAGAATGCGAAGGGGCAAAGACAAGAGAAGTAGCGGGGTGAGCCAAATGGAAGGGTGAGCGAAGAAGAAAAGGCGGTCTTTTTCTTCCTGTGTTCCTGACATACGCCAGCCTCCTGCCTCATTCCCTCAGGGTGCCCCACAGCAAGGAGCGCTGAAGTGAAAGAGGAGAGAAGGAAGATGTGAAGGAAGGAGGGTGAAAGGGAAATGCCGAGTATTTACCAGTTTGATTTCCATCTTCGGCGCTCTTGGCACAGCCTTCAGGAATTTCAAAGTCCCTCTGACAGCTCGTAGCCTTGGCTTTCCTACCTGCACTCCCACGGCCACTCAGTTTTGAACTCAGGAATGTGACAGGGTCTGGGCCTGAAGGGTTTAGCTCCCGCTGGCCACCAGCCCGGCTGTCCTTGAATACACACAGACGCCCAGTACCACTCTGAGAAGACAACCGAGCCGCCATTCACAACCCTTCTTCCCACTTCTACCCGTCTTCACAGACAGCAGTAGCAACGCTGCTCTGCGAACAAGAGGCCTAGCTCTCACCTCCCTCCGGGGTCCACGCCTGGGCAGAAGGGAGCAGAGTGAAGACAAGTTTTGTTTGTTGCAATTTTGTCGGTCAATTTATCTTTACGGAATTATAGTCTTTTCTTGTTCTAAGGACCTTCAGTACAACCCCTTTTTTTTTTCTTCATGTGTTACCTCCACCAATGTGCAGATGAGCCTGGGGACAGGACCCCAGGGAGCGGACAAGGTGGGCAAGAGCGTGGATTGGGACCTGGCACATGTTTGGCTTTCTCTTGTCCTGGCTGTGGCAGAGAGGACTGCTTGCCTCGTTTGATGGAAAGCATCTCTGATTCCTGGAATGGTGCCTGAAAGACCCCAGAGGCGAGGAGAGGCAAGAGCTCAACTGGGAGCGAGGAGCCGCTAAAGACCAGGACAGGACGGCGCGCCCACTCCACTCCGGCAGCCAATCAGGAAGCCATCAGGGCGGGAGCCACGATTTAGCGCGGGGGTGTGGGGGTGGGGTGGGAAATGGCTGAGATCCTGGGATCCTGGGCAGGCCAGGTGGGAACGAGGGAGCGCGGGGCACTCACTCCAGCACGTCGCGGTTGAACTGCTTCTTGCTGTTGCCCAGGAACTCTCCGACCATCTGGCGGCTGAGGCCCTTGCGCTGGAGGAGGAAATGTGCCACGCCAATGGGCGTGTCCGGGATGAAGCCCCGCGAGATCAGGAACTGGATGCCCTTGTCCGGGTTTCTGGGGAGGAGCGGGAGCGGGAGAAGGGGTAGTGAGCTAAGACCGCCTGGGGCTTCTGTCCACCATGTCTTCCAGCCCTGAAACCCGTAAAAGAATCCTGAAGTATTTGGAGACCGAGTTCCCGGGGCTCCCACTATGCGGACGCACTCTGACGGAACCTCCTCACACAGAAAATGGGCAGGGGGCTGGAGTGGGAAAGGAGGAAGGCGGGCACAACTGAGGATTATAGAGCAGGTGGGGGGAAGCGCCCCCTCTGCCCCTGCCTTGCTCCCCTGAGTCTTGCCTTGAGGTCCCCAGGTCTGCTGAGGAGGCCCAGCTGCCAGCCTGTGTCCTGAGGTCAATATCACATGTCCCCACCCTGGAGCCTGGAGAGGGTGAGCGAAATGGACTCAGGCTTCCTGCCATGCACCCTCTTCCTTCGGCGTGGGGTCACAATATCCTGCTGTCCAGGGACCCCTTCTGCGAGGGTCGGTCCAGCGGTGTGGGGCTGAGTCCTAAGCCAGTTACGTGCATGCTCCTGAGCTGTACCTTACTGGGTCCACCCGGGTAGGTGAAGAGATCAAGGGTGTGCATGTGGAAACCTTTACAACGTTTCGACATTCTGGGGACAACCAAGCATGCGACTCTTTCTAGCAACTCATTTTTATTGTGTTTTTACAGAAGCATCGCCCCACAACATACGGGGCAGAGGCAAACCGGTGTTTCCCAAGAGGCGGTCTGAGAGTCGTGTCTCGAGGAGAGATTGGTTTGACTTTCTGTGTGCCTGCGCAAGTGATCCTGTGGGGGTGGGGTGGGGGCGGGGTCGGCGCTGCGCTCACCCGGCAGCAGCCTGACGTGGGAAAGAGGACAGTGGGTTTGCAGTCGGGCAGCTCTGGCTTCACCTAGGTCTGCCTTGTCCTGGCAGAGTAACGGGGTGCGGTGTGCCTCGCTGGTGTGATGGTGTTTCCTATTCTGTAAAACCACGGCCGGTGCTTTAAGGGATCTGTGAAGGGTAGTGAGGGTCTGGAGGTCGGGGGCTGTGCCTCACTCATCTTCGTGGTCACAGTGTTTGACAAACCAGCGGACAGCCGTGGACTGAGTACACGGACACATAAGCAGGAGACACAGGTGCTCTGGGCTCGGAACTATGGAGGGACGGGTGCAGGGCCGTGAGGGTTTGCTGATAGGAGCACCCTGTTTTCTCTGCTCCCTGCTGTCTCTACACACTTCTTTTGCAAGAAACGATCCAAAGGAAGTGTCTGGATTAAGCCAATTATTCCTTTCTCCCTTTGCACCCCTCCATTCCGCTTCTAGTCTGTCCTTGCCTGCTTTTCCTCTTTAAGCCCAATCGGGCTCTGCTCCTCCCGACGTACTTTACACTGCCTCTCCTCCGTCTTCCCCCAGTCCCATATTTTGCCAACCCTAGGAAAGATGTTGTCTCCCTAACTTTATGTAGTATGCGAACAGCTCTTGTTCTACCTTCATTCTGCTATTCGCGCAACCCTGTGTGTTCTTTTCAGGGTTCCCACTTTTCAAACCCTCACTGCGTCTTTATACAGTCATAGTTGTGACGACCTGTGTTGGATGTGTTATTTCCCCCTAAGGCTTCTTAAATCCATAAGGAAAAAGAAAGCGTGTGCCTTCTAAACGTGATCTCCAGGCCAGGAGTGGCAGGACCACCCTAGAATGAGGCAGTGAATTGCCTGGCCCCCTGTGCCCCAGCGAGGAGGTCCTCTGTGCTTCAAGTCCCCCTCCTGTCCCTCATCGCAGCCCTCCCAGGCCCCCGGCCGGCGTCACTCACATGTTGAAGAGGTTGAGGCCGATGCGGTAGAGCCGCTTGCGCAGGGTGTCCGTAGAAAGCGTGGGCGACTTGCAGCTGGCGGGGTTTTCGCAGTGGTAGCGGGGCAGACTCAGGATCATGGCCTGCAGGGCCTCTTTGGACGCCGCGGCCGACACCTCCGAGCCCGACTTGGCTGACTTGGTGGATGTGCTGCTGCTGCTCAGCTGCTCCGAGTTTTCGCCCCCTTCGGCCTCGGCCTCGGCCTCGGCCTCGGCGCCCTTCCCTGCCTCTCTGGCCTCCCCTTCTTCCTCTGCTTCCGTGGCCACGACCTCTGCCACCACCGCCTCAGCGACCACTGGCTGGTGGGTCCCCGGGGCCTGGCCCGCCGCCGCCTCTGCGCCCATGTCCTCGGCGGGCGCGTTCCCCTGGGCCATGGCGGGGGCCTCCTGGGCCTCGCCCTGCTCGCCCTCGCCGGCCGCGGTGTCGGCGGGAGCCTGGGCCGTCTGCACGCCCAGGCAGTTGGCCACAGACAGAGCCGTGGAGGAGGAGACAGAGATGTTCTGGTTGGCGATCTGCACAGTGACGTCCCGGAAAGCCATCATGAGGGTGCCGCCGTGGCCCTGGGGCAGGCCGCCAGCCTCCGCGGCCTCATCCCCCGGCCCCGGGCCTGCGCTCTCCGGCTCCTGCGGCTCCGCCTCCAGACCCGGCTGCCCGGAGCCCGCGTGCAGGGCCTGGTGGATCTGGTAAGCGCCGCCCTCCTGCAGGGAGCACATGGTCTTGAGGCTCCAGGTGCTGAGGGCGTCGTCGATGGACTTAGCCAGGGACTGCACCTGCTCGGTGAAGGAGTCCTCCAGCTCGGTGAGCGAGCCCGCGAAGGTGGGCGCCAGGGCGGGCGAGCGCACCAGCGGCAGCCCCAGCAGCCCGTAGCCCTCCATGAGCGCCTTCTCCGCCGCCAGGCTCTCGGCTGTGGGCGCCCGCACTTTGCGCAGGGAGATCCGCCGGGGCAGGCGGCTCTCGAGCAGCGAGTTGCGGATCTTTTCGAAGTTCTTGCTGAGCTGGTATTGGCGGAAGGCGGTTTGGATGGTGCAGGCGGCGCGCCGGGACACGAGGTGACCCCCGTACTTGTGTTCTAGCATTTCAATCTGCAGCGGGGACAGAGGAAGAAGGAGGGCTCTGTTAGGCGAGGACAGCGCAAGCCCCCAGGGTGGGGTGGCGGTCGGTGCCCGAGGCATCGGCCCACCTTTGGCGAGGACCCCTGGGGCTCACGTCTGACAGTTTGGCTCTGGGTGGGGAATTCCCTGAGGCGATGTCCCGAGGGCCGCAGAGGAGAAGCAGACGGAGCTCGGGTACAGCTGCTGTGGTGGTAATTAAATGCGTTTGTTCCCCTCAGAAATGCAGACAGAAGTATTTATAGGTGGAATGCATGTGTTTGATTTGCATTAATATGCATTGGAAGGGTTAGACAATATACTATTAATAATTAATATTATTAAGTGATACTAATTTCCATTAAATGATATTAATCAATATTATTAATATTAATAAAAGTAGTAACAAAAATGGTTGGAGCTCAGCGATGGATAAATGGGAATTTCTTACACTGCCTGCCTGCCTGCCTCCCTCCCTCCCTCTCTTTCTCCCTCCCTCTCTTCCTTCCTTCCTTCCTTCCTTCCTTCCTTCCTTCCTTCCTTCCTTCCTTCCTTCCTTCCTTCCTTCCTTCCTTCCTTTCTTTCTTTCTTTCTTTCTTTCTTTCTTTCTTTCTTTCTTTCTTTCTTTCTTTCTTTCTTTCTTTCTTTCTTTCCTGTACTGGGGATTGAACTCAGGACCTTGAGCCTGCCCAGCTCAGCTACATCCCAGCCCTGACAGTTGTTTCTACTTCGGTAACACACTTTAAAATAATGAACAGTGAAATATTAACCAAAAATGCTTTTTGAAAACCCAAATAAAACACCTGCTATCTCTGTCAGCGTCCCCCACCCCCGCCTTGGGGTCCTTGGGAACATCGGAGTCTGATCATCTCAGCTCTCAGTTTCCAGTTCCCATGGTGTGGTACATAGTAGGTCCTCAATAGCTATGAGTTTCATTCAAAGTTGGAAGCGTCTCAAGCGTGGGAATCACTCCAGGCCACCGTGCCCAGTAGTCCACAGTTCGGGGTACCCCTGTTATTGACGGTGGGTAGGGCAGGGTGGGCTGGTTTGGGCTTCTCACCTGGTGGCCCCAGGAAAGCTTCACCCTGTCTTCAGGTCCTTGCTCACTTCGTCTTAGCTTTTAACATCATTTCTGGTTGTTTCCCTGCTTAGACTGCTTTGTTCTTATTTCTTCTTCTTTATTAAAATTTCTCAGGAAAGGATTAGAAAGGCATTCCCCAGAGATGTGACTAATACTCTTTAATTGTGCCCCTGGAGGGCTTTGCAGTTAAATAAGAGATAGGGAGACACTAAGAGGATGGGCTTGGCCAGTGGGAATGCAGACTGCTTGGCCCTTAGAGAAGTTTGGGACATGAGAGAATGTTCTTGAACACTGAGATGATGTCTTATTCTGAGTCATTCCCACTGCTTACACATTGTTTTTCTTGCAGAACTAAGAACTGAGCGAGGTGGGCTGAGATACACTGCTCAGAACAAGAACATGACCACTCCCATGGGGAGGAGCTCTGAGAGGTGGCCAAGTTCATCCCTTGATACTACATGGTAACCTGCTTCCTGCTCCGCTGGACCCTGTAAAGGCCGAACCTAGGGTGACTGTCTCCCCATGGTCCCTATGATGCCCTCTGTTCCTTCCTCCCTACCAGAAGGACAGTGTCCCACATGGACCAGCAGAGGCATCTCAAACCCCAGGAGACCTCATAGAAACAACTATATTCCTTAGAGACAATTCCTTAGAGACAGGTAGGAATGGCTCCAGTGCTTCCCTTCCAGCCTTGCCATCCAGTGCCACCTCCACCCCCATAACTAGGGGCATCATGTTGTCTCTACCCCTATATCCAGCTCTGCCCTCCAGGGGGCAGTTAGAAGCTTATTCAGATAAAGAATCCACGGCCTGTAAGACTTCTTACGTGACTCCTGCCAGAAGTAGCTGCATTTCACAGTGTCCAAAGCTCTGAACAGCAGGAGGAAACCCTGCCAATGAGTTAGGTTGAAGGTCTTCAAAGTGCTCTTAAAACCCATAATTGAGTGCCAGGCGTGGTGGCTCACGCCTGTAATCCCAGCACTTGGGAGGCAGAGACAGGAGAACTACTGAGTTCAAGGCTTGCCTGGGCTACATAGTGAGCTCAGAGCCGGCCTCAACTAAAAGCGAGACCCTGTCTCAAAAACGAAACAAAACAAAACAAAACAACCCATAACTGAATGGGACTGGGATAGAGACCACTAGTAGAATGCTTGCCTAGCATGTGTGAAACCGTGGGTTCCATCTCCAGCACCACACAAAACCAACCAATCAAACAACAACAAAAACAGGTGTACTCCCTGTGTACTGCTGTATAACAAACCGTACAGCTTTAAAACAGACCCACCCATTCATTTTCTTACAGTTTTATAAATCAGTATCTTGAACATAGCTCATTTCGGTCCTCTGCCCAGGACATTGCCAGGCCCCAAACCAAGGGGTCAGCTCTGGCTGAAATTCACTGAATGCTTGGGTATTTCTTTCGAGCTCTGTGTTGTCAGCAGAATCCAGTTCCTGAGCTTGTAAGACTGAGGCCCTCACTTACTGAAAGCTGTCCACACACATAGCCCTTTCCACAAGATGGTAGTTTATTCCTTCAAGGCCTGCAGAAGATCATCTCTCTAAGGCTTCATGTTCTTTTACAGGGTAGATCTGATTAGGTCTGGCCCACCGGGATGAACTTCCTTTTCGTTAACTCAATCAACTGAAAATGATTGTTGCAAATCCATTGGAAAAGCAAAGAGAACATATCCTACTGCTAATCCTAGGAGTGAATTCATCACATTTGTCAGTCCTGCTCACATTGAAAGAGGGGATGGTACAGGGTGTGTATACCAAAAAAGGATTTTGGGGCTCTCCTAGTATGATAGGTAAAAAACTAGGTAGGCCTTTTACAGACATGGAGGGCCTTGCAAACAAACCCAATTTGGAGGTCAATGTTGCCTGAGGAGAAAATCCCACCCACGTAGGATAAACAGCAGCGATTGATATTCTAAGTAAGGCACTAGTCTCCCTAGGATAAACAGCCCTACTTCATAGGCTACCATCCTCCTGGGGTGGAGTGCCAGGACTTTAACTCCTCTGGGGGGAAAATTATTTTAGATCAGAATTTCTTGTATACTTGTTATGTGACTTGATTTCTCGTTGGATCAACATTTAATCAATGTTACCTGAGCAACTATACTTGTTGTAATCTTACTGGTTGACCATGGTTTTTGTCAATTCTGTGATTTCTCACTGTACCAATGTTACCTATTTACTGTATTTGGAATGTTACTGGTTAACTGTAATTTTTTTTTTTTTTTTTTTTGCTTTTTGAGACAGGGTCTCGCTTTGTAGTTCAGGCTGGCCCTGAGCTCACTATGGTGCCCAGGCAAGCCGCCGCGAACTCAGCAATCCTCCTGTCTCTGCCTCCCGAGTGCTGGGATGACAGGCGTGAGCCACCACGTCCAGCATTAGGTTAACTGTAATTTTGTCCCACCTTAAACCCGCCTCATCTCATGGCTTTGCTCCCTAAAAGCCCTCTGGAAAGTGAGGTGGGTGGGTCTCCCATTCTCAGGTCCCCCCTCTTAGGCAAAAGCTTTCTTTCTTAATAAAGCTTTTCCTACTCTTAAATCTCCGTCATTGTTCCTAAAATTCATTCTTGGATTTTAGAGAACACGAACTTGCATTTCAGGTATCTAACAAGTGGGGAGCTAGGCTTGCTTCCCCTGTATCACTAGGAACCTGTCTACCACACCCATGAGACAGTTGCCTACTTAGTCTTTGTCTAAATAGGATCTCGAGCACCAGAAGAAACATGAGTATCTCTGTCTCAGAGGCTTCTTTTTTCTACTCTTGGAGAAATCACACTGGAAGGTTCAACTCTGGCTTGTACCCTGAGGCCTGATTGGAGATTTGGCCTTGGCCTAGATAGGAAAGTCCTCCTGGAAAGTGTAAACTTTCCAAAACTGACACGCGTCTCAGAATTGACTCTATTCCTCGCTTTCTGGGAAAACTCAAGCCCAAGAGCTTTCTTGTCAAGTTATGAGGTGCTATTGGGAACTGTGAAAAGGTATGAAACACCCATGACCTGAGATGCATCTGATATGGTAAAGGAGTCGGTTCCTGGGCAGACATTGAAGAGTGGCTGAGATAATCTCTACATGGCCTTTTCTACTGGTCAATGTGATGTGCCACAGTCAGATTTTAAATTCTTGTACTTGGGGATTTAGCTTAGTGGTTCCGGTTCCTGCCTTGTAAGTAAGAGGTCCCGAGTTCGATCCCTGGTTGCCCCCGAAATAAAATAAAATAACACTCTTGTATCTGTCCCACAAATTCTTCCCTAGACTTTAAGCCTCATGAAGACAGAGACTTTGTGTGGCCACATTCATGGTTTTATTCCCAAAACTTAGACAATACTCAGCACACAGTAGGCACTCAGTGACTATATATTGAATAAGCTAATGAGTCAATCGCAGAATTATCTCTGTGAATTTCAAACGGCACCGACAAACAAAAATAACCTTCCTCATCTGACCCAGGCATACCTCCACTCCCAACCTCTGTCCTCCTGTTTGCTGTTTTGCTGCCTGCCTGCAAATACCTCCCACATCTCCCCAGGCTAAAACATAGCTGCGTTTGACCCCCTTGCCCCTGGGGCACTGGCCCAGACTGTGTTTCTACTCCGTGGTGAAATTCCTCCAGAGCCAGTCCACCCTTCTCCCTGAACAGTGCCGAACTACTACTCCAGCCTGTACAGTGACCTCTTTGACCTCTGGATCCTGCCTCCCCGCCACCCGGGCCTCAGGAAGGTCAGCAATGACCTTGTCACTGAATCTCACAGCCCATCTTCAACCCCTCTCCTTGCTGTCACTTTCTTCAGGTCTTATGACCCCCTCTGTCTGGAGTTCCTTGTTCCCGTATAACTCCTCACTCCTAGACTGTGGCCAAAACATTCCCACGTAGGCTACTTACAAGTCATAAGTCATTTCTGTACTGTCTTCCATTCCCCACATGCATTTTAACTTTTTCTCCTGAATTTCTGGACATCCTCCGTGATTCCCATGTCACCAGAGCACAACTGGCAGCTCATAATAACTAAGGAAGTGGAGAAGTGCCTCAGGCAGAGCCTTGTGACCACCCAAACCCCGCTCCACAGCCTGGTGTGTCCTCACCTCTCACGTGCCTTCCCTCAGAGAACTTCCGAGGGCAATGCCACCTCCCAGCTTTCCACCCAAGACCTGGTAGCCAGCCTCCCGTCCTCCCCTGAGAGTGTACCTCACGCCGAGCTCCTGGGCCTGCGCGGCCAGTCCGCACCAGGCCCTCCTGCTGACAGCCGCTCAGCCTCCCCCAGCTTCAAGGCCGTCCACCTTCACCCCTTGTGTCACGTACTCTTGGTCCTTCGCCTTCACATTTGGTCCCATCCCAATTGTCCCTCTTCCACGAGGCCTTTGCCAGCCCCAGCCAGACAGGACCCTGCCTTGGGCTGTTTCAGCAAGTCTTTGCTGTATTTATCCCACCCGGCCACCCCTGCCCATCCCCTCCAGACCCCAACAGAGCTAGGTTATTTGTGGTATTAAACAGGCCTTGGCCATCCTGGACCTATGGATAGACCTTGCACGGCGCTAGCTTGGAGCAACTGCTCACCGAAAGGGGTTTGAACTCCGTAACCGGCTCCTTTCCTCTTGTTCCAGTCCTTCAGCACAGCTGTCTCCCCTGACCGACCGGCCTATGCCTGGGAGCCCAGGCCGAAAGTCCCAGAGCTGCCTCTGTCCCCGCGCGGCCTACCCTCAGTGCTCACTGTCCCCGTGCACAGAACTCCCTGCACTCCCAGAGGGTCCTGCAGAGGCACGGCACATCCACCTCCCTGCCTCAGTCCCTGTGCCCAGCTCTGTGCGGATCTGGCTGGGGCTTAGTACTCTCTGTGGACGTCGCACAAACTGAACTCTCTCCTATGGCCCAGGGGAAATAAAAAACCCAGCCTCCCCTTCAGAGCCAGGCTTGGAGCCAAGCGCTCCAGCCTCCCTTCCCCTCTGCGTTCTCCCAACCACACCCTCCCAGGACTAGAGACTCAGCAGCACTGACTCCCCTGCCCGCCTCCCGCCCCAGCCAGACCCTCCTGTCGCCCAGTCCTGCTCTTAACCAGGGAGGATCAAGAGAGCTGACAGGGGGATGTGGGAGGCACAGGGCTCTGAGCCTCCCCAGCCAAGGAGCATCCTTGCTCATTTCTCCTTCAGCCTATGAATCATGGGTAATTGTGGCCTCACCTCTTCCCAAGAGAACAATCTCTCGGCTTCTGCCAGAATCACTGGAGGGGGCTGGGGTGAGGGGGTGTCTCTAATGAGCCTCTCAGTGTTAATTAGATCACGCTCGCTCTTTTCAGGGTCCTGCAGCAGTAGAGCCTGCCGAGGACCGCTGAGCTGGCTGCGAGTCAGGGGACGGGACAGGATGGGGACGGGGCAGCTAGCTGGGGAGCACAGTGCCGAGGGGCGGAAGCCGGGTGTGTGTGGGGCTTTTAAATGTGAGGAAGGATTTCCTCTGACGCATGATTTTCCCCCTGAGAGCACTGAAACTTTGCACAGCATAAGTGCCTGGCAGTTAGAGAGGCCAATTCTGGCCTGAGGCTGTGGGGCAGAGTCTGGGGAGAGAAGAGGCCTGTGGGGTTGCTCGGGAGCCTGCAGAGCGTGGGGCCTGTGCAGGGGAAGCCTGTGGCCTTCCACAGCAAGGGGCCTGCCTCTCCTCGGCACCCACCTCACAGCCCTCTGTCTGAGATGTAGTAAGTACTCAACATGGCAGAGCATTGATGGCCGCTCTTGGGGGTCCCTCCCACTGACAGCAGGGAGCCCGGGGGGATCAGACTACTTCAGGCGGAGCTTCTCCCAGAGCCTCCCCTAAGCTCCAGATCAGGCTCCCGGACCTAGTCAGGGCTCCACAGGCCCTGGGTGCCACTTGCATGGGTTGGTACCCATCACTGTGAGGGCAATGGATGGTGGAAGGTGCCGGGTTCAAATCATGGCTGTCCTGCCGCACTGCTTCCTGGGCCTCTGACTTAGTCTTCTGGCAGCCACGGTGCCCACCTCAGTAGGGCTACTGTGTGGGTCTTCGAGACAGTGCGTACCACATGCCCGACCCACAGCCAGGCCGGTGCTCAGTGCTGGCTGGTCCTGCTGACGGTTTCCCGCCTCGGGCATGTGGTCTCCCAAGGACTAATTCTGTCTTTCTGCCACTGCGGCACCTGCAGGTGGCCTAGCACAAGGCCCGGGCAGAACCACTGCACAACACTGCTCTCTGATGCGCCTGCCCCTTCTTCCACGGGCTGGCCCCTTCGTGATCAGCTGGAAGTGGGAAGGAGCCCAGCGCCGCTCTACTGCCACCCTTCGGCTCGCTAAGGAGGAGATCGAGGTTCAGAGAGCTAAAGGGACTCGAAACTCCTGCTCTTTGGAAAGGTTCCCCGTGGTGAGTCTGGCCCTGAGGCTTGGTTGTGAGAGAACTACGGGGGGGGGGGGGTGCTTCTGTCCAGAGCCCTGGCTTCGGGAGCAGGGCCTGGATTCCACTGAGCCCAGCTGCCTGGCCCTGAGCTTGGCCAGGAGACGGCTCTGCAGTGGGACAGTGGGGCAGTGGGACAGTGGGGCAGTGGGATGGCCAGCTGAGGTAGAACGGCCGAGAATGCCATGCAGTCTCCTCCGGGTGATTTGTAAATCACAGCCGGTAAGCCGGAGCCACAGCAGCTTTCCTCAGAGGCCCCCGAAGGGCTAGGCTGTGGCCTGAGGATCACTGTGACAGGAAGTAAGGAGGGGCAGGGCATGGCAGAGAGGAGCAGGAGGGCCTTGTCCTGCAGGGAGGGGCTTGGGAGGCAGGTCAGCTGCCTGCTCCTCCATGCGTGCTCCTGAGAGGCCTTCCCAGCTCCACGGGCTGTGCTCACGCAGGAGGACGAGGCAGGGGGGCGGGGCAGGGGCAGCATCTGATGTGTTCTGGAGGTGTCCAGGACAGTCTGCCCAGGCCTGCCTCGGGCCTGGTGCAACCTGTGCTTACTTGAGCAGCGGCCACCGGAGAACACAGAGTGAGCCGCTGAGCCAGGACCACAGGCCCAGGCCCGGAGATGCCCGAGCTGAGACCTGAGTGAGGCCCAGGGATGGAGGGTGGGCGGCGCGTCCCATAGAGGAGACAAAGTACAGGAAGGCCCAGGGGCAAAGGGTGACTGGGCTTCAGGGAAGGGCAGCAGGCATCGCTGGGCCCCCAGGGCAGGCTGCTCTCTGGCAGGGAAACCTGGGGGAGCCTTTGTGCTGCCCAGCGGGAGCCATCCAAGCTATCTGGCGTGGGGATACTATGATCGGTGTGCCTTTCGCTGAAATGGGTCGGTGGCAGCTTCGCTGTGGATGAGGTAGGGGGAGGCCTAACTGAAGGCAGAAGGGGGCTTCTCAGGGGCGCTAGGAAGAGGTGAGGGTGGCCTGGCCTGGGGTAGAGAGTGTGGGATTAGAGAAGAGTTGAGGGGTGGCCTCTGTGGGGCTTGGGGGTGGAGAAGATGTGGTGGGGGAGGGGCCTTGAGGACAGAGGAGGCCTAGCAGGTGGGGAGGTGAGAGACAGCGACCATCCAAACCCGTACCAGGCCAAGGGCCGCAGGACCCTGGGGACTGGGGGGATCAGTGCCTCCCTATGAAACCCGTGGTCTCCAGGGCACCCGGTGCCAGGAAGGTCCCAGCCTGGCCTCACACTCAACCCCTCCCCCTTACCACCCTCTGGCATGTTTGTACCAGAGCCTATGCTCAGCACTGGCGAGAGAGTGTTGAGTCAGTCACATGCCCAGAGCCAGCTCAACAGGGAACCTTGGGGAACAGTGACATCTCGGAGCCAGAGATGGGGCACCCATTGCAAGCCTGGGTGTCAGAGGACAGACAGAGCCAGAGGGGAGGAAACTGCCAGAGAAGAGCCTTAAAGCTCAGAGCCCAGGGCCAGGAACTTAGCTCAGTGGTTCTAGCGCCTGCCTTGCAAGCGCAAGGTCCCAAATTTGATCCCCCATAATCACATACCACAATCCCAGGTGTGGTGGCTCGAGCCTGTAATCCCAGCACTTGGGAGGCAGAGACAGGAGGATCTCTGTGACTTTGAGGCTAACCTGGGCTACATAATGAGTTCAGGGCCAACCTGAACTACAAAGCAAGACCCTGTCTCAAAAAAAAAAAAAAAAAAAAAAAAAAAAAAAAAAAAAAAAAAAAAAAAAAAAAAAAAAAAAAAAAAAAAA
>PVIC010011309.1:0-41639 GCA_004025085.1 Thryonomys swinderianus
GATGCAGGGGACGCAGGTGATGAAGATGATGCAAATGACGCTACTTCTGCCCTTGTGCCCAATCACACCCCGCCAGAGCACCGCTCCCGCCCTCTCGTCCAATTACATCCCAAGCCATCCTATATAAATGCCTATAACATCCATAATGAAAAAAAAAGTGGGGGGAAGCTTGTGAACTAACATGGAGACTGGGAGTTATGACTCTGCTTCACCGTTCACCCTCCCGAGGTGTTTTGACAACAGAGACGGCATGGTAACCAATCAACGACCAGTAAGCAAGTTGTTCGTCTGTATCCTTCCATACTTCACTGGGCTCCTTTAAGAGAACTATTTTTATTTCTTTGTCAAACAATTAACAAATCTTTATTTCCCTAGGATCAGTTACTGGTGGTTACATTCCTTAGATGGTGCTATTTGTGTCTGGTTATTCATGACTTTTGTTGCCTGTGCTGGCATCTGCATGTTTTTTAAACTGAAACAAGCTTGCCATACATAATGACTAAATTCACTGTGGGGAGTTAGTACATGTACATATCTTGATTCATTTTCCTTCTCTTCCCCCTCCCTCTCTCCCTTCTTCCATTTCTAGATTTCTTTCACATTTGCAAGAACTCTGCCTGTTTTCTATTATCTGTCTTTATTTTGCCCTTTAAATTTTTCATGTTTTGGGTTTCTTATATGGGAGAACCCATGGCATATCTAAGCTTAGGTACCTGATTCATTTCACTTAGTATTATGGTTTCAAGGTGCACCCATACACATTGGATTAGTAGTTATATCTTCTAGCCTTTGTAAATTGACTTGGGTAGTGAGCCCTTTATCTTCCATCTGTTCCGAGGTCCCAAGTGAACTAACTGGTGAGAAAGGCTTGCTGATGGAGTTTTCTGGCAGGTTGACCTGTTATCTGAGCCACTGGGTGGGAAGGCCTGGTGACCGAACTTACACAGAAAAACCTAGAATCTAAATGTTTTGTGGCAGGCCTGGAACCTGAGTCTGTAGTGGCAGGCCTAGATTCTGCATCTAAGACAGTGGGCATGGCACTGAGGTCCACTGAGCTCTGTCTGAGACCTGGCTCTGTGAGGGCAAGCCTGAAATCAGAATCCTTAGAGGGTTACCTTGAGCCTGTGTCTGTGAGGGCTAACTTAGACCCTTGGTATACAGGAGCCACAGGACATCAGAAATGCTCTATAGACTAAGGCTCTGGCTGCTGAGGGAAGCAAAAGTTTGCGACGGCCAGCCTGAGGATTGAGACCATGGGGAACAACTTAATACAATACTTGGGCAAACCGGAACAGCACAGAAGGGCCTTGAGCTTAAGTCTTTAGTGTTTCATCTGCTCTTGGTTCTAACTATATATATAATTTCTTTTTTTCCCTTCTTTTTAAAATTTTTATCATTATTGGTACATTGTATATACACATCATGATCACAGTCAATGTTGGGAATTTGTACCAGTATATGACACAATTTAATTCTCACTTTTTGGACAGTTTTGTCATGTGCATTCTAGTGTTACAGAGGAATGCTGAAAACATCATGAAACCCAAGGTGGTTTCTTCTCAATGGTGAAAGCTTATTGACATAGTACCAATGAAAGAAAGAAAACATGGGCCATCAGTAAGAAATATCACAGAGAGGTGGAAACTTTGTAAAGTAATAGCCCTTGTGCCATGATCTAGACAACTCACCTGGATATGTGTTTTCTGAACAGCTCATGCTCTGGAAAACTGGCAAATTTTATGAGTGGGCACAATGCCCCACAGACAAAAATTCAGATAAGCCAAAGATGTATAACAACTAAGTTGTTTAATAAATCTGTATTTCTATTTGAACTTCCAATAAAAGTGTTGTCTATCAGTTTATCATTCTGAGTCAAAGAATGGCAGTTCCATAGCCTCCAAACTCTTGTTTACTGAGATTATGGAAATTAATATGTACATGAAGCTATACTCTAAAGCACTAATAAATATATTTCTCTATGGATTTAAATTTAAATAACAGCAGAAAAATCTAGGGTCACAGGGGACAAAGATATTTCTTTGTTATATGTACTGAACAGTTTTCCTTAGCTTTTCTATTTATATGATTTCTTTCACATTTAAATGTTTGAAATACCAATTTAAATATAACATTTAGGTAAAATTCTCTTTCCATTTACTCAATTCCAACCTACAACATAAAATAGACTTTTAGAAAACTATTTAGCTTGAAAAATTATGTACAATAAAAATGGCATATAAATTTGTAATAGACATCTATGAAAAAGAAAAATATTGTTTTCACTCTCACACAAAGAAACATATACAAATTGTGGAGAGTATATAAACAATTCACCTTTGTTGTTATGAAATTAATATTTCCTATCAGCTCCAGCAGGATATTTTAATTCATTTGGTACAGGTCCAAATAATTATATTATTATGTTACAGAAAAGTTCATTGCTCACACATTCCGATTACTGTAAAGTACATTGAGGAATGTTCTCAAACAAGGTCAACCTCATTTTTCAAAAATGCTTATTCAGTGTTTCTTACTGGCTTTCCCCTAAGAAATCTGATAAAATTTTACCCTATTAGAAAGGATTTCCCACGTTTTTGTTTATAAATCTCAAGAGTCTGATACAGACTGATGGCAGAAAAATATTTTCTATCTCGTCTCACACAACCAAGTTAATTAATTAATTTATCCTACAGAGAATTTCTGAACTATCTTTTCTTGCCTGCGTGACCTTAAATAAATGCTTTATGCTAAACTGTTTACTCTTCAATTTATCATTTTGTTATGGCTCCAAATTAGCATTAATAGGGAAGAAGATCCCTAGAAAGATAGACATTATGTATACAGTAAGTATAAAGATGTGAAGCTAGAATCTGGCCTTAGACTGTCCAGAACCATGCAACCTGAAGGGACAGACTGTGAAATACTTAGTTGATATTCCATTTCAGCAAAACACAAATACAGACAAAATGAAATGTAAAATGATGACTTAGGTACTCATTTAAAATGTTTTAGATTGTACCTTTAAAACCAAGTTAAGTATTTCTAATATCTATCATAGCTTTTCACAGTAATACTGAGAATCAAAATTATAAAAAATCCACAAATCACAGTACAGCAACAATATAATTGGTCTCATCAATTGGTTGGTTAAGGATTTAATCACATATTTTGATTAATAACTTTATTCTGTATTTCTCTTCCTGACTTTTCACTATCAATTAACATTTTTTATTGTTAAATTCAACATCTGCCTCTTAAAGTACAAATTTTATCTGAGAAATGAAGCCCTTGACAAGGTATAATGAAATTATCATACTTCTGAATAACATGAATTAAGCAGTTGGAAACAAAATAATTGAAACACAAGGGTCAAGGTCCTTTTTTTCCTCTTTTGCAGCAAATCTACTCCCAAACTCTAGCTAAGTAGTATTTTCAGTTTGCCTACTTCCTCATGAATGTTCCTTTTCAGAAGCAGAGCCTTTAATATAACGCCTTCTCCGGGTACTGCGAGTTTACTTGGTGTCTAGCAAATTTACCACAGAGACCTCAGACCTCTTGATTCCAGGCCATGCTTTTGGGACTCTAGCTCCACAAAGGAATACGCTTCAAGACAGTGTTAGTGCCTTTGGGGAGAATATCTGAATATTCCCCTTGGGATGTGTTAATAGTCCCAAGTTTTAGCCCTTTGCTTTCTCTCTCTTGGTATTAATGCTTTCTCAGTCCTGCTTAGATTCCATGGACTATCCATCTCTGTTTTTATCCTTTCATTGTATTCACCTGGCAAGAAGCCAGTCTTACAGGTACCACGTGTGCTTGCATAGGTTGTTCAGAGACTCAAGTTAGACGGCAGTGGGAGTTTTTCCTGTTAAGGATAGATCAATGAGCAACTCGCACAATCACTTACTAGTCATACTGGTTCTAATGTAGTATTTTCTGTATCATTTTTGGAATGCTGGATATAAAATAAAACTCACACCACCATCCCATCTGTCGCTAATGCAGCTTTAGTTTCCAACATGAACTAAGCCATAATGCTACCAAGAAATCTGCTTCTACTTATCAACTGTCCACCCCATTCTCCATGGTAAGTCTCCATT
Source organism: Thryonomys swinderianus (assembly GCA_004025085.1). Taxonomy (NCBI): domain Eukaryota; kingdom Metazoa; phylum Chordata; class Mammalia; order Rodentia; family Thryonomyidae; genus Thryonomys; species Thryonomys swinderianus. Next base: position 4,098 of record PVIC010011309.1, read on the forward strand.
GTACTCAAATTTGTACTTTAACACCCAGTTCCTTCCCTTTCATTAGCTAAGCATGAACTCTTCCTCACTGAGAAAATAGAAGAAAGCTATTCTATTAAGGCTGCCATCTGCTCTAGAGTGTTACCTATGTGTTTTTACCCCCTCATTTTTTAGAACAAAACAATATCCCGAATCCTTTGAAATTATTCCTCCCAGTATATGTAGTCTTCCTCAAATTATCCCTTTCATTTTCAGCAACCCATGTTTTTTTATACACATTTGACTTTCATTCCTCTAGACTGGGTCTTTACTAATAAATTTATATCTCCTCAAGCCTTTTTCTATGTTAAATAAACAAACAAAAACCTTCACACATTCCATGTAGCTCATAACTGTTACAACCAAACTCCCTAAAGTATCAAATCTTGCAGTCTTCATGCTGTTACTTTCTTTTTACTCTCAATCTTACTATTCGTTGGCTGCTTTTATGAAATTGCTCGTTCAAAAGTCACCAAGAAGTCTTTGTTGTGGACCTAATGAATGTATTTACCTTATTTATTTTCCTCACTCAATCCTGTGTGGCATTTCTCAGGACAGAGCAGTTCTTCCTTACATTGCCTTCCTCGGATTCCATCAATGCCCATTGTGCTCAATTTTTAAAATTGAATTCTTTATTGCTACAATTTATATACATCTCACAATCACAAATAACATTGCAGAATCTATACCACTATGTGACACAAGTTAATTCTCATTTTTACCCATATCCCTACCCACCCACACCTCCCCACCCCCTATATACATGCTCTTTTATTTTCTTTCAGAATCATATTTATTCCTTCCCCTCATTACATTCCCACACCAAATTTCCTATGGAAATTTTGCATTCTACAAAAACGATCATACTTTCTAGAGCTCATTTGTATTTACAGGTGCTCATATCAAAGAGAAGATCTAGTATTTGCCTATCTGTGATCTATTGATTTCTCTTATTAGTGTATCCTCTAGGTGTCTCCATTTGCACATTAAAAAATGATTTTGTCATTCTTTATTGCAGAATAATGCTCCATTTTATAAATAAAACACATCTTTATCCACTCTCCAGTTGATGGACATTTGGGTTGTTTCCAAGATTGAGCTAACACAAACTGAGCTGCTATGAACAAGGGTGTGCATCTGTCTTTCCAATGTGGATTTTTAAAATTCTTTTGGTTATATTCCTAGCAGGGGGATAGCAGGGTCAAATGGAACCCCTAGTCCTAGTTTTCTGAGAAATCTCCACACAGATCTCAACAATGGTTGCACAAGTCTGCAATCCCACCAACAGTGGAGAAGGGTTCCTTTCTCCCCACAGCCACACCAGCACTTATTGTTGGTTGATTTTGTGATCACGGCCATTCTTTGTGGAGTGAGATGAAATCTCAGTGTTGTTTTAATTTGCATCTCTCGAATGACCAGTGATGTTGAACATTTCTTCACATGCTTCTTGGCTGCTTTGACTTCTGCATCTGAGAAGTGTCTGTTCATTTCAGATGCCCATTTTTGAATTGGGTCTTTAAACTTGGGGAGACTGATTTGTTTAAGTTCTTTGTTTATTGTAGATAATAGCCCTTTGTCTGATAAATAGCTAGTAAAGATTTTTTTTTCCATGTGTTGGTGGTCTTTCAGCAGTGCCAGTGACTTTTTTTGCTGTGCAAAACCTTTTCAGTAGGATGAGATCCCATTTGTTGATTCTTTCTGCTAGTTCTTGTGCTATAGAGTTTTTATTCATAAAGTCTCTGACTAAGCCAGTGTCTCCAAGAGTTTTACCTAACCTGTTTTCCAGCAGGCTTATTGTTTCTGTTTAAATGTTTAAGTCTTGTATCCATTGTGAGTTTAGTTTTGTGCATGGTGAAACAGATAGGTCTAGGTTTAGTTTTTGGCAGGTTAAAACCCAGCTTTTCCAGCACCATTTGTTAAAGAGGCTGTCTTTCTTCCATTGGGGATGTTTGGCTCCTTTGTCAAAGATAAGGTGGCTTAGTGTATCTGGAGTTTTTTCTGGGTCTTCTAATCTATTCCACTGGTCCTCGGGTCTGTTACTTTGCCAGTACCATGCAGTTTTTATCACAGTAGCTTTATAGTAGAGTTTTAAATTGGGAATTGTAATACCCCCTGCCATGTCGTGATTGCTTAGAATTGCTTTTGCTATTCTAGGTTTCTTGTGGTTCCAAATGAATTTTTGTATTATTTTCTCTAGATCTGTGAAGTATACCGTTGGAATTTCAATTGCAATAGCATTGAATCTGTATAGTAGTTGTGGGAGTATAGCCATTTTGACGATGTTGGTTCTCCCTACCCAGGAACAAAGGATGTCTTTCCACTTTCTGATCTCCTTTTCTGTCTCGTTTTTCAGAGTCCTGTAGTTTTCAGAGTAGAGGTCTTTCACTTCCTTTGTTAGGTTGATTTCTAGATATTTCATTTTTCTGGGTGCTACTGTGAAAGGGATTGACTTCCCAATTTCTCTTTCAGTGAGTCTGTTGTTTGTGTTCACAAAGGCTATTGATTTTTGAGTATTGACCTTGTATCCAGCAACACTACTAAATTTGGTAATTAAGTCCAGCAGTCTTTTGGTTGAGTTTTTAGGATCCTCTAGATAGAGTATCATATCATCAGCAAATCATGACAGTTTAACTTCTTCCTTTCCTATCTTTATTCCTTTTATATCTTTGTCTTGCCTGATTGCTATGGCTAATGTTTCCAGCACTATCTTGAACAAGAGTGGTGACAGTGGGCATCCTTGTCTCGTTCCTGACCTTAGTGTCAAAGGTTTCAGTTTTTGCCCATTGAGTATGATGCTGGCTGTTGGTTTCTCATAAATAGCTTGTATTAAATTGAGATAAAGTCCATCGATTCCAATTCTCTGTAGGGTTTTGATCATAAATGGGTGTTGGATTTTGTCAAATGCTTTTTCTGCATCTATTGAGATAATCATATGTTTTTTGTCCTTGAGTCTGTCAATAAAGTATACTACATTGATTGATTTACATATGTTGAACCAGCCTTGCATCCCTGGGATAAATCCAACTTGATCAGGGTGATGATTTTCTTGATAACTCTGTATTCTGTTTGCCAGTATTTTATTGAGGATTTTTGTGTCAATGTTCATTAGAGAGATTTCTGATGAAATCTCTGTAGTTTTCTTTTTTGGTGGGATCTTTCCCTGCCTTTGGAATCAAGGTGATGGTTGCTTCAAGGAATGATTTGGCGAGTACTGCTTCCTTTTCAATTTCATTAAAAAGATTGAGAAGTACTGGTATTAACACTTCTTTAAAAGTTTTGTAGAATTTAGCAGTGAAGCCGTCAGGACCAGGGTTTTTCTCTGTTGGTAAGGTTTTTATTACGTTTTCAATTTCCCACCTTAATATCGGGTTGTTTAACATTTTTATATCCTCTTCGTTCAGCTTTGGAAGTTCATATGTTTCTAGGAATCTACCCATTTCTTCTAGATTTTCCATCTTCTTGGAGTACAGATTTTCAAAATACGTGTTTATTATCCTTTGGACTTCTTCTGGATCTGTGCTGTTTTCCCCATTTTCATTCCTTATAGCATGGATTTGAGCCTTTTCCTTCCTTTGTTTGATAAGTTTGGCTAAGGGTCTGTTGATTTTATTTATCCTTTCAAAGAAGCAACTCTTTGATTCATTGATTCTTTGTATTGTTTTCTTTGTCTCCATTGCAATAATTTCTGCTCTGATGCTGTAATTTCCTCTCAAGTATGTGCTTTGAGTTTGTTTTGCTCCTCTTTTTCTAATTGACTGAAGTTCATCAGTAGATTGTTTATTTCAGTTTGCTCTGTTTTTCAAGTGTAGGCATTCACTGCTATGAAGTTCCCTCATAGAACTGCTTTCATTGTGTCCCATAAATTCCTGTATGTTGTACTGGGGTTGTCGTTTAGCTGTAGAAACTATTTAATTTCTTTTGTGGCCCATTGATTGGTCAACAGAGTGTTGTTCAATTTCCATGTGTTTGTGAGGATCTTGGAATTTCTTCTGCTATTCCTCTCCAGTTTCAAGGCACTATGGTCTGATAGTATGCAGGGGATAACTTTGATTCCTTTGTTTACTTAAGCCTGTTCTATGGACTAGAATGTGATCTATTTTGGAGAATGATCCATGAGCAGCTCAGAAGAAGGTATATTCTCACTTTGTAGAGTGAAACATTCTGTAGGCATCTAATAAGTCCATTTGCTCAAAAGTTTGATTTAGCTCAAGTATTTCTTTACTGATTCTTTGTCCAGGTGATCTGTCAATTTGTGACAGTGGAGTATTAAAATCCCCTACTACTATTGTATCCGTGGTTAACTGGCTTTTCATGTCCAGTAATGTTTGTTTTATATAGTTGGGTGCATTAGACTTTGGTGCATATATATTTATGATTGTTATTTCTTTCTCCTTGATTGAAGTGACCTTTATCTCTTTTAATCAGTTTGGGTTTGAAATCTATCTTATCTGCAAACAAGATAGCCACTCCTGCTTTTTTGCAGTTTCCTGTGGCATGGACGATTGTTTTCCAACCTTTTATTTTCAATCTATGGGTTTCCTTCTAAATTGTGTTTCCTGTATTCAGCAGATTGTAGGATCTTGCTTCTCGATCCAATCTGCTAGTCTGTGTCTTTTAATTGGCCCATTGAGTCCATTGACAGTAATAGTTATGACTTATAAGGACATATTCACAGCTGCCATGTTTCCCTCTTCTTGTTTTTTTTTTTTCTTCCTTGCTTTTCCCCTTTTCTATTTAATTTCTTGTTTGCCCCAATGAATTCACTTTCCTGGTTCTCGTGGGTATGGAATTTGCTGTGTTTTTTTTTTTTTTTCCAAGATGTTCTTTACGATGTTTTGGAGTGCAGGTTTCATATTTGTGAAGTTTTTCATGTATTCTTTATCATGGAAATATCTTATTTCCCCATCTATTCTGAAAGATAGTTTTGCCAGATACAGTAGTCTAGGTTGGAGGTTGTTTTCCTGCAATGCTTGAAATACTTCCCTCCACACTCTCTTTGCGTTGAGTGTTTGTGTCGAAAAGTCTGCTGTGATCCTAATGGGCTTCCCTTTGTAGGTGATTTTCTTCCTTTCTCTCACTGCTTTCAGTATTTCATTCTTTTGTTGTACATCTGGAACCTTGATAATTTTATATCTAGGTGTAGATATTTTTATGTCACGGCATTTTGGAATCCTATAGACCTCATTTATCTGTATGTCCATTTCTTTTCCTGTGAAGTTTTCTGTTGTTATCTCTGACAGTAGCTTTTTTATGTCTTTTACACTGTCACCTGCTTCCTCAGTGACTCCAATCAGTCATATATTATTTTTCTTTGAGTCACCTAGAAGCTGTTGGATTGATTTCTCATGGTCCCTTGTTCTTTTCCGTAGATTATATCTTTCCAGCTCGTTGGCTCCTATGCTGTCCTCTAGGTCTGAGATTCGGTTCTCTGCTTCATTCATCCTACTTCGCAAGCTTTCATTCTCCTTCGTCACTCCCTGAGCTCTGCTTGAAGCTGTTTAAAAGGTTCCATTGCTTCTGCTATCTTGGATTCTATCATCTTGCTGATCTCTTCTTTAATGATGTCTTTCACTGTGGACAGTATCCCTGTTTTGATCTCAGAGATGAGTTCTGATTTCCATTTTACTAGATCTTCTTTAGTTACCATCTCCCAGAGTCCTGGTGTTTGAGTTTCAGTTTGCCCTATTTCCCTTTTCTCTGAATTTCCCTGTGGTGGTGATCTTTGTGTCTGATTTTTTGTATATTTTTCTCATTTCTACTCTTTTGTTGTTACTAATGGTATTTGTTTGATTCTTTGCCTGATGACAGGGCAATGTTTGTTGCAGGTCTCTTTCTGTCTCTTATCTGGGTCCCTTTGGATGTGGCACCTTCCTGGGGTGTCCTCCTTGAATCTGTAATGACCCTTCAGAGTTCTCAGTTCTAACACATCATGGAAGGAATTTGAGCAGAATAATCATATCGTCCTTTTTACCATAATACAGTCAGTGCCAATATCAGCATTAAACACAGTAAATGAAATGATAAGTTTTGTTAATTTCTGTTCCGAAGACTTGAGCTCATGAGTTACCTCTATGTCCATATGCCAAAATTTAGAATTAACAGCAATGTATATACAACATGTAGATGGTAAATGTAGCCCCAGACCCCTTTGGGGATAAAAGGTCACTGGGGGATCAGAGAGGTAGAGAGACAGGAGGAGAGTGAAATAGGTTTAGCAGATTTATGAAGATCACCTAGACTCAAGTACCTCACATATGCCAGTGGGTAATAGAGGACAAAAGTGCGTATATAATACAGTACCAACTGTATGCTGTAAGACCATTGGAGACTTTGCACACCTTCTTATAATAGTACAGGAGAAGAAATAGGGCAGCCTAAGAGTCTTTTACTTCTGGGCATTGCTTCTGACAGGAAGATAGGAGAGGGTGTGGGGACAAGAGGTGAATAGATGGATCTAGGAGTACATGGCAAAACAGAAGTTAGATCCCCCCCTTTTTTTTTTCTAATCTTGCCTGGTCTCTTGGTGCTGCTCTGGTGTGGAAGGACGCAGGATATGGCTCCGGCTCCTCTCCATCCTGGGTCCTCACAATGCAGCTCTGGGGCGGGGTAGGGGCTGGCAGGCTGGCCTCAATCCTCCACTGTGGGAATGGTGCCTGGGGGTACCCGAGTCTCCGGGTGGAGCGGGCCAGTCAGCAGGCCTCAGTTCTCTGCCGAGATTTTCTTCATATAAGCATGCCTACTCTTGTGGCTAGGCTCCTCTAGAGGAACAAAACTGATAGAAATGTATGTATAATTATTAGCTAAGCTTGCAAAATCAGAGGTGAGAGAATCTGCCATAGCCTCATCTGCATGCTGGAGATCTGGAGGATCCAATAACTGTTCAGCCCAAGAAGATGGAAAACCCATTGTCCTCATTTTTCTCCTCAAACTGCTCAATAATGTCCCATAAGAAACTCTTCATTTCTTTCCACCACTTTAAGTGCTATTAATTTCAAAGATTTCTTCCATCAGAGCAGAGGATCAGAAATGGGAAGAGGAAAGGTGAAGGCAAGAGGTGCTGGGGGTATAAATGGTAAGAGCACATTATGGGCATGTACAGATATGTCAAATGAATATCAGCATTCTGGTATGATTGATATGCACTAAAAAAGTCAGAGCCCAGGAATACCCCATCCAGAGCAAGCTTCTAAAATATGAAGTGTTTATCAGTGTGTACACAAACTTGTAGAACTTCTCATGCCATAAAAATGTAACTGTTAGGGGCTGGGGATTTAGCTCAAAGATACCACACCAACCTTGGATGTACAAGGGCCCTAGTTCGATCCCTGCTACCACACACACACACACACACACACACACACACACACACACAGTAACTTCATTAAAACAAAACATGATGTTGAGGAAAATGAAAGCATAAAAAAACAAACCTTCACAAAAGTGCTATAAATAATCTGTTTTTTGTTTTACAGTTGACTTAAAATGGTGCTATAGAACAGTACAATGCTTCCACCATTTGTTTGCATCTACAAATGTTTGAAATGCAAGGTACAATTGTGTCCCTGAAAGTTCACCGCTCAAATGTTCATAAATTGGGACTTACTGTAAACATTTTTAGATTTGATGTGTTCATCTGGGTGCCCCCTCTATACATGCATGACGCCTACCATGTAGTGCATTACACTTTTTTCATTCGTACACTCCCTACATTCTTCTTGGCTATAAGGCAACGAATAGGACTTTACATGACCTTGTAATCCCATGACAAACCTGGCTTCTTCCCCTTCTCTACTCTTCCTACACAACGCCGACCAGTCACTTCCCTTTTTACTATTTATTTAATATAGTTAAATGGTTATACTATAGTTATACTATATAGTTAATCCCTTATTTTTTCCTTTCACTTTTGTTTGTCTTGTTTCAGCCTGAATTACCCTGGGAGTCTTTTTCCCTACACCCATTGTTGCCTCTGGATTTCTCACTCTGCCAGGCAAGGCCTGTGCTCTGCATCAGTATTTTGATGAAGCCCCGTGCTGGGTTCTGTTTCATCTTCGAGACTTTGTTGTTACCACCTCCCCTTCCTCTCATCCTCGCTTATGCCTCATCATTCTTCAGTGCGCATAGTCTCTGGGAAGGCTTTCCTGAATCTCACGTGTGCTTCCAGTGTCTCTAACATTATCCCCTGACATTTATCTCATTTATGGTATTTAACACAATATTTTTAATTTTAAAAACTTTATCTCAATGCAATACAAGTAGATAATAATAAATAAAATATTTTAAGAAGTCTCATTTCTATTAAAAATAAAGTAAAATTTCATAACAAATTAAAAAGATTTGTTAATATACGATGTACCATAATCTTAAAAGAATAGCCAAAATATTAGAGTATAAGACATAGCCTAAAAAAAGAAAAAAAAAACTCTTACAAAAAAACTCATAACAAACAGTTAAACAATTAATAGCACAAAATTTTCTTTTCAATGAACTAAGAGGACTATACGGTACAAATTAAGCAAATTAGCGTATATGCTGAAATATTTTTGAAACCATGGAATGCATAATTTGGGAAATTATTAGAATTTCTGTTTGGTTCTTTTTTTTTTTTTTTTTTTTTTGCTTTTTGAGACAGGGTCTTGCTTTGTAGTTCAGGCTGGCCCTGAGCTCACTATGGTGCCCAGGCAAGCCTCCACGAACTCAGCAATCCCCCTGTCTCTGCCTCCCGAGTGCTGGGATTACAGGCGTGAGCCACCACATCCGGCATTGTGGTATGCAGTGTTGATTGTTGGTGGGCGTGTCTCCATGCCCAGCATTATATGTGGTTACCGGGGATCGAACTCAGGACCTTGCGCTTGCGAGGCAGGCGCTGGAACCACTGAGCTAACCCTCCGGCCCTGTTTGGTTCTTATTTATCTTCTCATTTTTATGTTTTAACATTTAATAGAAACTATGTACAATAAATTCTGATTGCATTTTACATAAGACAGCTGCTGCAGGAATTTACATAGACTAGAAGAAGTTAGTTAAGGAGGAGCCAGTCCTGTGGGATATTTTCTCAGAACATGAAGCAACACTTAATTAACTATTTAATTACTTAATACTCTGTTCACTTCCTTTCTCCAGTCTGTCTGCAATACCGTACCCTTCGGCCTCTCTGCGCACCTTTCTAATCTTTTCACCCACTCTCACGTTAGTGCTACGTTCTAGCCACTTGGGTCTCTTCTCACGTCCTGAGTTGTTGGTGTGTCTTCCACATTCTATTCTTATGTCTGGAATGTCCCCAACTCCAATTTACCCAGTTGTTTTCTATTATCTTTCATATCTGGAGATAAACTTCACTTCCTCAGAGAAACCTTATGGAACTAAATCACTAGACTGGCATCGACCACCCAGTTATATCCTTTTTACATTTTTCATAAAGTTACATGCATCTATTTGACTAATGTCTATCACCTTGTTTAATTTCACTGCATTCTTCAGTTTAAAGTTAAAAGCCTCTATGAAAAATTTGACCAATGTCTTATGCTCCACAAAAACTTAAATTGCAAAACCTTAAACCCCTAAATTGGCCCCAAATAAAGGCATCTAGATTGCAGTCCAAAACATTAAAACAACTTGGGCTCAGCTCTGACATAAAATTACTTAAATCATCATGCAAATGTCATGTGAACCCCTTCGTTACAGACATGCCATGAGAGAACTTCCCTTGATATAGCTTCCTTCCACAGACTAAACCACAGCAGGCAGCATTTTCTAAGTACCTATAATACATGCTTTGGGCTATTCCCTTGGCTTTTAAAAAAAATAGAATATTTATTGGTACATTATATATATACACATTGTGATCACACATAATATTGAGAATTTGTATCAGCATATGACACAATTTAATTCTCATTTTTCCCATTCCCTCACCCACCCTACAACCCCCACCTCTATATACATAAGCTGTTTCCCTTTTTTATTACCATCATATTTTTCTTACCCTTGTTACTTACCCCTACACCCCATTTTCCTTTGAATATTTTCTATTTCCCAATATCTATCATATATTCTAGAGCTTATTTACATCTTCGGTTTCTCATACCAGAGGAAAGATACGATATTTACAGGTCTGTGACCTATTTATTTCACTTATGAGTATGTCTTTAAGGTGCATCCATTTGAATATAAATTCCCTTGGCTTTTAGTGCCTCTTTCTTTGGAATCACAACTAGCCTCATTTTGGGACATTTTAAGACAGTTCCTTATGGGACTTGCCTTGCCATAGTGGATTAAATGAATGAAACACTCCTCCATTTTTAGCATTATACAAATGGGAGAAACACCAAAGATTAAGCATTCTTGAAACAAGCATTTTGGAGCTTAAAAAAAGTCATAATGTCAGTCAGGCTTTCTTTGTTTGTGCTTTTTAGATTTTTATGTAACCTCTAGTAGTGGGAAGATATGATCAAGTGCAATTAAGATACACAGTGAATATTTAAATTTTAAAAAATATCAGTAAAAGACACAGTGCCATTAATCCTCTTCAAATACTCTACCTCACTTTGAACATATTTTATCACAATGTTCTTGACATTTTCAGAAGTAGTTCTGGAAGCCCTCTTTCACAAGTGTCTTAATGAAATATGAAATCTACCATGAATGTTGCTGCCACGTGCCCTCCAACAGAAAGGTGGCCTCATGAAAATATTGGAGTGTGTCCTTATCCACTTTATTCACCCTATCTGGAACCATGTGCCTTTTGGTTCTTCCCTCAAAGTCAAAATAACCATTCAAGATAAATGCTTCAAACCGATTCACAATGTTGAGGTAGTCATGACAGCACAACTAGAGACACTCATGAAAGACAACTTCCAGAACAGATTTAAAAAGTAGCAAGAATCATAGAAGTATGTTCAAAGCAAGAGATATCATCTTGAGGAGGATTAATGACAATATGATTTAATGTGATGATTTTTAATTTGAACATCATTTTCTAACATATTTTGTATTTTAATGAATGGCACTATACAGTTATATTTGTATTTGTATATTTTGCTAGTTTGACTGTTGTGTCCACTGGAGTAAGAAATGTCCAACAGACTGGCTTAGCATAGGTCTAGATGTGACTGAATGGTTTTACTGAAGATGGAAGATGGAAGATGGAAGACCCACCTTGGCTGTGAGAAGCACCAACCAAGAGGCATGTAGCCTGAGAGGAATAAAAGGGAAAGAAGACTCCTTTCAATTTCTTCAGAGGCACTCCACCTTCCCCTTGGACATTGTCTCCTGGCCTCCAGAGCAGATTCTTCAGCCTTCTCATGCAGACCACTTGGCTTCCTGATTTGGACCCACCCAGGACTCTACAGTGAGATCCTGCTTTCCACTGGCTCCTTCAGGTCCCCAGCATACAGACAGCCCTTTGTCACTCTTGCACATTCTTCCACTCTGCAGAGGCACTGTAAGCTTACCTTATAAATCCATATGTATATTTTGAAGTAAGTGTGGGAGAGCTTCTCCCTCATTTCATGATATATTTTCTTTTAATAATTTATAAGTTTTTATAAATTATATGTATCCCTAGCTACTCAGAAATGATTCAAGCTTCCTACTTCTTAATAAATTTGTTGTGATTGAAATTATTTCATGGCTTCTACCTTCAGATACTTTTTAAAATATTTCCCTCATTATTCCAGAAACTTGTATGTCTGAAAGGAAAAGAAAATTCCTGACTTTAACCATGAGCTCAACCTTTAATATCTTCTATAATCTAATTCTTTAAAAATGCTCAACCACCGCCACATACTCTAGCCCAGTGTTTATTGATCTTCAAATATCTGAGCATCTCCACTGTATGTCTTTAGAGAAGATCTTCTGCACAGGTCACATGATGTACATCTCTATAATTATATGTCATGTGATAAGGCTGGCCCATGAGGCAAGTTAGAGAACAGACAGAAAGTAACCAAATTCATCCCTAAGGAATAGTAAATCTGCAACTGCACTTCTGTAAACACACATCCTACTTGGGGAGAAATTAACCCAGACCAGCTGGAGGCAAAAAACAACTGGAAAGTTTGCAAGAGGGTAAGTAAAAGATCTTGGCCTCAGGTTAAAACACGTACCCCCCAAATACCCAGTCTCTAGTATGAAATAAAATGGCTACATAATACACATACCAGTGATTTTGTGTTGCCTAAAATAAACCAGGAAATGCTGTGCTATAGAAAAAATAATAAAATAAATGAGGCACAATTCTGCTCAGACTTGAATGTGGTTTTTCCAAAATTCAGGTATTACTAATGTGATGTTATTGAAAGGTGGGATCTCAAAGAAGTAATTAAGTCCTGAAAGATGCTCCCTTGAGAATGAGATCTTTGGAAAAGAGGCTTTGTGCAGTATTTGATTAACTTGTCTTTCAGCCTTTAGCCATGTGAGTTTATCCTCTTCAGGAGATACCACAAGAAGACACTATCTTGGAAGCAGAAAGCAGCCCTCAACAGACAACCAAATCTTGTAGCACCTTGATCTTGGATTTCCTGTCCCCAGAACTGTAAGAAAATTAATTTCTCCTCTTTATTAATTACCTAGTCTAGTTTTTTTTGTTATAACAGCATAGACTAAGACAAATACTTTCTTGCATGTGTTACATCATGACACCCTTGATGATTTGTTTTGCATTCTGAGGCTGACATTAATGTTCCTTTGAATATGATACACTGAGGGCAGTATATGTTCGAGTCAGAGATGATGGGGTAGCGTTGTTAGGAAAAAATTCTGTAAGATTTCTCTGAGCCTAACCTCCCTTTGGGGCCAATTCGTCTTCTACCTGAACACAATTATATCCTCTGCTCAGCCCTACTGAGTATTACTGACTGTGCTTTCCACCACTAAGGTTTTCTCTTGTAAAACAGGATCCAAATGTCTTCCCCCTGACTTGAGAGGGAGAAAGTCTACAACTTTCCACTTCAGCCACTAGATGGCAAATGCGCAACAGTAAGTCCAAATGCTGGGTTTTCAGTGCCCCCAGAAAGAACTCTACAGGTCTAGGACTGAGGCAGCAAAAGTGTAATACAGATGTTTTAAGACATACCGTATTGGCTACATGAATGAAATAAGGGTAGATATTTGCATTGCTAATCTAATTTCAAACATGATGAAGTCATCTCCTTGGCAATTTGTTAAAACATTTTAAAGGATAAGTCCAGAAATTCTTCTATTGCTTGATAAAAGGTGCCTCAATTTCAAAGCGTGTAATTATGCAGTGGTGAGCAACAAAAGCCATATATAGCCCAGTGTGGAATGGAGTTCCTCTTCGATATGATTTTAAGTTCATGTTTTAAAATACTTGTAGAGATCTAAAAAGATTTCATCAGGCTAGATATCCTTAGATATATAGCCTTTTTAGAATGCTTGATGATTTCTTAATAATGTCTACCTTGCTTTTATAGCTTCATTATGTTTAAACCAGTACATCTATGAGACTATTCTCAGCAAATCATGCCAAATACAGGAAAACAATATGTATAGTTTGCTCTTTAAAGGATTAAGGTAACTGAACATTGGAAATAAATGAAATACAGAGTGACAAAAGTTAAGAAAATTGTTTTTTTTCTACATGATGGAATATTATTCCTCTGTCTAAACCTAAGGTTCACTATATTTTTGTGGAAATGCAGAACATCTTTATACTACAAAGTTTAGAAAGCAAAATTTAGATTGACTATGTAGCATATATAAAAATATTATATACACAAGAATGATTAGAGGAAGATATACCATACAGCACTGTGAATTGTCTCTGAAGAATAAACTAGTGTATTTTTCTTTCCTTCTATTTTTCTTTATTCCTGAAATGCTTTATCAGTTTTCTAAATGTTCTATCTCATACATGTATTATTTTAATATCTGAAAAATAAAGCAAATATGTATAAAGTGAAAGTGTATTGGATAAAGGTAATTTAGTAAATTGGGGACAGTCAAAATACAACAGGAGATGTATACTTTAATTTTCTCATTTTTAAGGAAAGAAAGGAGACAAAAAGTAATGCAGTGTTAAGAAAACTAACTTGTAACTCCTCAAGTAAAACTGACAGTTTTGCAGGAGTAGTTACTCTATGCACAGAAGTTATTTTCCAGTGAATCTGAGTTACAATATAAAAGAAGGTACAGTATCACCACTTGACAACATTGCTTTAAACTTGTAATTTCACTGAAGATGGATAAACAATTTATTTTCCTACGTCTTCCTTTTGTTCTTTCATTTATTAATTCATTCAAAAATAATTATCAAGCATCTACAGGTAGTCAAATATTTCCTTGGTACTGAGATTATAGAAATGGATCTTGAGGGCTGGAGATTTAGCTTAGTGGTTCCACTGCCTGCCTAGCAAGCATAATGTATTTGGTTCCATCCCCAGTAAGCACATAGAATAATACCAGGCATGGTGACTCATGCCCACCAGCAATCAGTACCACTTACCACAATGCAGGGTATGATGACTCAGGCCTGTAATCCCAGCACTCAGGATGCAGAGGCAGGAGGATTGCCAAGTTTGAGGCTAGTGTGGGCTGCATAGTGAGCTTAAGGCCAGCCTGAACTACAAAGCAAGACCCTATCTCAAAAACAAAGAAACAAACAAAGACATATATTGAGGGAAAAACAAATTCTATCTTTTAAAACACTCATGTTAAATGTGCCCCAACTAAGAAAAATGAATTATTTTGTACAAATTTAGAATCCTAAGGAAATATTCATTCTAATTCCTTATTCATACTGATTAGGTAGAGTTTATGGAGTTTAACGTATTCAGTATAGTCAAACATGCATAAATAATATCCTGCTCTGATGTTTAAGTGGGCATTTGCCTTGAAATTTTATCAGTCTCTTAAAACCTTTTTGAATAGCTTGCAGATTTTGTGAATAATAAAATACAAAGTAACTTATTCAGTAAACTATAGTTCTACAATTTGCTATTCATTATTCAAAATCCAAAAAAAAAACTATGGAAAATCAAAACTTCATTTATAAAGTACTTAGTAGCAATGCATAATACTACCTGAGAAAAACCTGAAAAAAATCTGATTCTCAAACCTAAGCTGATGTTCAGCAATGAGAGAAAAACTATATAGTGTATATCACATTTTGTGTATAACAATGCACAATATGAAGGATGTGAGGGTGTGTGTCCATGTGCCCTTATTTTTTATAAGATAAACTAGAAATTAATTAGCATTTATAATAGGCAGATGCTGATGAGGTAAGAGAAGAAAGTAAGATTTTTCATGCTATCATTTGTATATAATTTTAGTTTTGAAATCGTCAGAATAGACAAAAGGATTTAATGATTAATCAAATTTATAATGAAATCACAAACACACAGAATTTACCCAAATAACACATGTGCATAATATTCTGACTATATACCCATACTAGAGGTGTGATGTCATTGTGATTCATTGTAATGTCAACTTAAATAAGAGTTCAGCATATCAGTTAGGCATAGCTCTGGGTATGTGTGGACAACTGACTTACTGAAGAGAGAAGACCCATCTGGGTGTGGGTGGCACCGACCAATAGGCTTGTAGCCTGGGTGGAATAAAAAGGGGAAGAATGAGATAAAAGAAACTCTTGCTCCTTCAAAGGAACTTCAGTCATTGCCATTACCTTTGAATGGCTTTCTCCAGGCTTTCAACACAAACCCTTGCATTCCTCCACAGGTGCAGGCAGCCATTGTAAGTCTGCTTTGTAAATCACTTCTACATATCATATATACACAGTCTGCACAAAAATGTATATATCAGAAAAAGAAAGCTCATATATTTTAATTATAAATTTATTGAGAGATCATGAGATTAATACAAGTTACCTATGACCTTTACAATTATGAGGTGCTCAAAGTGGTGGGCATTAGCTTCCAGACATTTGTGAGTATGGTGAACTACTGAAGTGTGTACATTTTGGTGCTTTCTCTCTCTCCCTCTCCATATATATACACACACACACAGAGTATGTATATATACTGTATTCAATCATGAAGAAACATTATACTATATATGTAGTGTATATGTATGTATACTACATACACACACACACACATATATTCTGTTCCTTTAGTGAGCCCTGATACATTAGAATATATTGTAAAGACCCCAAGAATTACAAAAACATCAAAACCTAGTAGTACATTGTAATCATAAACTTTTCTGTGTTGGTTGGTGTCACATGCACCCAGGTTGGTCTTCTGTCTTCAGTAAGTCAGTGATCTTTGTTTGGATCTTGTATTGGGAAGTAAAGATCTACAAATCCACACACATCCAGAACCATTCTAAACCAATCTACTAGGTGTTTATGTTTAAGTTGGTACCACCACTGTAGAATTGAACAAATGGTTAAATATTCTGACATTTAGGCAGGAATAGGATTCTAAAGGAAAAGGAAAATACACTTATGGAGTGAGCAAAAAAATAACACTATATTAAACTGAAATTAGTGTTATGAATATGAACTCATGAACTAAAGTCTTTGCCCAAAGGAATGTCTTAGAAGCAGTGACATGCCAGGAGCAACAGGAAAATCTAATGGCCAAATATTAGTTTATAAGTGTTTTCTTAATGTAAAAGAACTAGGCTCCTTCCAGGAATAAAGAAGGAAAATAATACGGTCAGCTAAGAGTGTGTTACTGAGCTAAAACACAAGAAGTACTTGAACACTGAAGGAGCTACGTGAAAAGACATCCAATTTGACAAAGCATTAACTTGTTCATTTTTGAAATAATATGTTTGTCAAAAATAATGATAACAATGAGTTGAAATACAATGAACAAACCCTATGAATACATGATGAAATTTTTAAAAGTATAGTGGGGCTTCTTTACAGAGAAGTCTAATGAAAAGAATGGTAGAATTTAAACATGAACCTAAAACACTACAATAACAATTACTTCAATGAAGAATATGAAGAATTATCAAGGAGATAGCTTCTTCTATAAGAGAAATCTATTGGACATCACATTAACAAAGTAATCTAAATTAAAATATCAAATAATGAAAAATACTTCATTATGTGATATATATTTAGGAAGATAAAATATCATATATGTGATATTTTTGTCACATTCCTTAACCTAAATCCAGTCATGAAGAAGAAGATCAAATTGATAGACATTATGGAAAACAAGTGGCCCAGTGTCCTCTAAAATGAGAGTTTCATGAAAAAGCAATAAAAAGAGAAAACGAAAAGAAAATGAAAAAGAAAAATCTAGAGAGGTCCTATAGATATAGCAAGGAACTTGAATTCATGATCTTTGTTTGGATCTTGTATTGGGAAGTAAAGATCTACAAATGACATTTCTGGTACATTTCAGAAAATGTTGGTATAGATTATATATTAGATATAGAACATCAGTGTTAAAGCTGAATGTGATAACTGTATTATAGTTATAGAGGATAATGCCATTTTTTCCTAGAAGAGTTACAATGAATAATTTAGGAGGAGATGGTCATGAAATATAAAACTTTTAAATTAAGAATTAAATACATAGCATCTGAAATGAATAGGCATTTCTCAGAGGCAGACGTAAAAGCAGCCAAGAAGCATATGAAGAAATGTTCAACATCACTGGTCATTTGAGAGATGCAGATGAAAACAACACTGAGATTTCGTCTCACTCCACAAAGAATGACTGCTATTGTGAAATCAACCAGCAATAAATGCTGGTGAGGCTGCGTGGAGAAAGGAACTCTTCTCCACTGTTGGTGGGATTGTAGATTTGTGCAACTATTGTGGAGATCAGTGTGAAGATTCTTCAGAAAACTAGGATTAGAGGTTCCATTTGACCTTATTGTTCCCCTGCTAGGAATATACTCGAAGGACTTTAAAGAGTCATGTTATAAAGACATATGTATACCCACATTCACAGCAGGTCAGTTTGGGATAGACCAATCTTGGAAACAACTCAGATGCCTATCAACTAGAGACTGGATAAAGAAGATGTAGTTTTTATATAAAATGGAGCATTACTCTGCCGTAAAGAAGAACAAGTTTCATTCATTTATGTGCAAATGGATACACCTTGAGGACACACTAATAAGTGAAATAAATAGATCACAGATACATAAATACCATATCTTTTCTCTGGTATGAGAACCTGTAGATGTAAATGATACCTAGAATGTATGAAAAATTTTATGAAATAGGAAATATTCAAAGGAATGTGGTAGGGGAAAGTAATGAGGGGAAAGAATAAATATGATTTGGGAAGAAAAAGAAAGCACATGTATATAGGGGGTGGGGGTTTGTGGGGGAGTAGGGATATGAATAAAAAGGAGAATTAATTTGTGTCATATACTGATACAAATTCCCCAATGTTGAGTGTGATTGTGAGCTGTATATAAAATGTACCAATAAGGAATTCCATTTAAAAAAGAATTAAATATATATAGTAGGGAGAGGAAGACATATAAACTTTCTATATGTGTCTTTATATTAATAATCATTAGATTTGGATAAGGGATACATGGCAATTGTTTATATGATCCTTGAAACTTTTGGGTAAGTTCAAAACTTTTTAATTTTATTTATTTTATTTTATTTTATTTTATTTTATTTTATTTTATTTTATTTATTGGAAGCACCAGGAACCAAACTCAGGTCCTGGCACTTGTCAGGCAGGTACAGCCAAAACATTTTAAAGTAAAAGATTATGGAGGGAAAATCTGGATAAGAAGTGTATGTATTCTTCTAATAACACCACTACCGGGTAGTATATATGTTATAGTGCAGCAAGTCTCAGGCCCTATTCTGCCATACCTAAAAACTAACAATCAGAGGAAAAGGGTCACACAACTTGGTCTTCCATGTTACTCGAAGTTTTCCTCACCTATGTTTAAATACTTGCCATTTTACATGAAAATTTCCTTTGGAAATTGGCGCAGCAACATGCTGACATCAGGATCAACAACTCTTAGAATCGCATGAGAACACAGATCTCCATGTCCATAACTCAGTGGGTGGAGAGGAGCATCAGTGTGAGGAGCAGACCAGCCTTGAATCTTAAGAGTGTCTTGAAAGTCATAGTTGGCTGCCCTGCTAGATCTGTATATACAATGGTGGGAGTTTCTGTATAGGTTTCTACACAACCACAAACACTTTTCCAATTTCACCAATGAAGATTTATTTTACTTTAAAAACTTTAATGTGTACATTTATGTGGAAAACTTTAAAGAACTGAAGCATGTCCTACATTCCCCAGGAATATAGATCCTTGAATAAGACTACTTTAAATGTTAATTAACTGTATCTGAGTTAAACATTAATGTGAACTTGTACCCATAGCTTCATCATATTTATATAGCTCAATGTTTTTAAAGTAAATTATAGGTAAATTAATATAATTCAGTGTCTGCCCTTCTGCAAGTTATTAATGTTCATTTATTTATGAATGTATTCATTCCTTTATTTACAAATAGCCTCATTCAGTATTAACATATACTTATCGAGTGGCTATGATTTACTTGATACTGTCCCATAGGTTAGAGATGATACAAAGAGATCAGATATATTGTCACTATGCCAATGACAAAGACAGAAGTGCATGACACGCTAAGTCCTAGAAAGAAGGAGTTAAGGAATGTCTCACAGAAAAGCTGACCTTTGCCCTGGTTCTTCAAGAGTAGGAAAGAACAGGTGACTGAGTTGAGAAACGGCGTTCCAAGGGAAAGGAAATTTGATGTGTAAAGACACTTGACAAAAAGCGAGTGCGGCAAATTCAAAGAATGACAAGTAGTGTGCTGTGCTTATAATATATGCTACAGGGAAAATGTAGGTTAGAAAAATAAAGTGGAGTCACATCAGATATTCTCTTTTGTACTGTTTTTAGTCATTTGATTTAATGCCTTTCTCAACCTCAAGTGTTATGGAAAATTTCCTGTTTACAAGAATCACCAGTAGTTGTAGAAAATGCAGATTCCTCTATCTTGCTCATGGAAATTAGGCCAAAAAAACACCTGGAATATCTTTGGCAAGCACTGTTTTCAATAGTCTCTCCCACATGGGAAGATTTATACCAGAGCAGCAGTTTAGGAAATAACATACAAATATTGTTTTCATTGTTTTACATTTGATATACTGGGCTTCCACAAGACATTTCACTTGAGAACCAAATAAGATTCTGCTTTTTTTTTTTTTTTTTTTTTGCTTTTTGGAGACAGGGTCTCACTTTGTAGTTCAGGCTGGCCCTGAGCTCACTATGATGCCCAGGCAAGCTGCCGCGAACTCAGCAATCCTGTCCCTGCCTCCCGAGTGCTGGGATTACAGGTGTGAGCCACCACGTCCGGCATTAAGATTCTGCTTATTTTTAATTTAAATTTATTTCTTCATATCACTGATTTAGAGCCAGACGTGGTGGCTCACGCCTGTAATCCCAGCACTCGGGAAGCAGAGACAGGAGGATTGCCGAGTTCACGGTGGCTTGCCTGGGCATCATAGTGAGCTCAGGGCCAGCCTGAACTACAAAAGCGAGACCCTGTCTCAAAAAAAAAAAGTGCCCATATCACTGATTTAGAGATCAGAAGTGGATGCAATTTATGAATTCATATTTTAGAAATATAATTGGTACCAGTGTGAATGGTATATCAAATAGTACAGAGGCAAATGACAGATTTAAGAGCTTGTAGTTTGAATAGAACGTAAAGAGAACTTCAGTTCAGGTCTCAGTAACAGAGATGAAGATGAGAGAATAGGCTCTTTAGAAGGCAGAATCTGTGAAGCCAGTTTTCATTGTCAGTGAAGAGTCAAAGAGAAAGAGATTGTGGGATGACTCCTAGGATATTACTTTTGGTGAGCAGGTTAGTGGTGAATCTGTTACCTTAAAAAAAGAAGAGCAGGAATGTGGCAGGTTTAGAATGATGGCTCAACCTGAAAAGACTCCATTATACATATGAATGATTTCCCATAGATAACTGAAAACAAAAGTGTGGATTCAGGAAAATGAGCCTGCAATATAAATTTATTCACATTCATTTCTAGGTTGTACGAATATATGAAACCTCTAAAAATGCTTGTAAAACGTTGTGTGTTCATGAATTATGTTCATGTAATCATATATATACTTGTATAAGTATTTTAATGCTAATTTTATTGATAAATCATGAGATTAATACAGGTTACCTTTGGCCTCTACAATTACAAGAGGTACTAAGAATGATGCCTTTAGCTTCCAGACATGTATTAGTACAGCAAATTGAGTAACCTTGGTCACTGAGATTGCTGTACATGCATTTTGAATTTCTTCTCTAAGGGCTGGCAATGTGGTTGGTTTTCCGTAATATGTGATATTCTTTAGGGTCCCCCAGAGATAAAAGTCTACAAATGTTAAATCAAGAGAACATGCATGTTACACAAGTTTTTGTTTTTTTGAAGTATGCATTTTTGTGGACTTTGTAAGCACATGTATACATAAATAAATATATACATATATATTCACACACATGCGGTATATGTATTATATCTCATATATATTATGTGTAATCAGATTAATTATAATCCATATCAGATTTTTAAAAAGTGTCTGTCTGTGAGTGGGGGGGGGGGCTGTGCGTGTGTGTGTGTGTGTTTTCCAGGGAGATGAACCAATATTTTTACCTCACTTTTTAAAAGACACTTGATCCCAGAATAGATATGAGCAACTATTTTAGGCAGTGGCTGAAAGTCAACTTATACAAAATTGAGTATTTTGTGCACTTGGGTTATTTCATCCTTAATTAAGAGTGTGAAAACCCTTTTAAATTTCTCTCTAAGAAAAAAGACATTAGAAAGGTTTATTTATCATAGTATATAAATGTAAAATGTAGATTTGGAATAATGACCTTTTATGTGAATCTCATTCGTATTGCAGCTACCTGTAGTTACAGTAAGGATTTCTTGCTACATATTTTGAATGTATGAGATTACTTCGGAGAAGAATTAAGGATAAACATTTTAGCAAATTTTTTAAGCATAGCAAAATTTGATGTTGTTGGCCCAGAGGGTTAGATCAGCGGTTCCGCCGCCAGCCTCTCAAGCGCAAGGTCCTGAGTTCGATCCCCGGTGACCACATACAATGTTGGGCGTGGAGACTCACGCCCACCAATATCAGTACCACATACCACAGTGCCGGGCGTGGTGGCTCATGCCTGTAATCCCAGCAATTGGGAGGCAGAGGCAGGAGGATTGCTGAGTTCGAAGCTTGCTTAGGCTACATAGTAAGCTCAGAGCCAGCCTGAACTACAAAGTGAGACCCTGTTTCAAAAGAGAAAAAAAATTGATGTTGTTTAATAACTACTCTGAATTACAAAGAAGAGATGCTATTAGGGTAGGCTTACTCATAATTTAGAAAATGGCAGATCTTGCTTAAATCCATATTTTAATTTATGAATAAAGAAAGTCACTGGAAATGTTTTCAATCCTCTTCTATTGAAAAGATTTTCTTTTTAAGTTTTACTTTTTAATCTATTTGTTAAAAGAAATCCTATTGTTCTTTTATAGTAAGTTCACCGCAAGCAATTTTTTGCAATAAATTTGAAAATATTTAAATGTTAATATTTAAATTGTAAAACAAAAGGGAATATAAAATGATTTCCAGTGTTTCAGTAACTCAAGCATTCTGGCACCTGTTGATATGATACTTCATCTCTTGCCACTGAATGTGACTAAAATCCTTGGAAGCACTGAATGGAACAACTGTCTGGAACATCTGAAAAGTTATCAGTAAGAAGAAGATCAGGGAAACACACCCGAACAGAAATAAAAATCTGACCCTGTAACTGATTTCTTTTTCACTTCAATAGATCCTGATTTGGAGTCAAATAGAGTATGCATCCTAGAATTACACCTCATGTGGTTTGAAGGAGGCCCTGTGTTTCTTGTCTAAGTCAGGAAGGAAGATGCCTACAATTCAGAAGGAATGACGTACGTTGTGGAT
This sequence comes from Thryonomys swinderianus, assembly GCA_004025085.1. Classification (NCBI taxonomy): domain Eukaryota; kingdom Metazoa; phylum Chordata; class Mammalia; order Rodentia; family Thryonomyidae; genus Thryonomys; species Thryonomys swinderianus. The sequence continues at coordinate 27,059 of PVIC010011309.1, forward strand.
ATTTTGCTGTGCTTGCTGGGACAATAATCATGCTGCATTCCTGGTATTATAACTCTAGGTTGGTGACTCATCAGCAGACATGAGTCTTTTTAACTCTGAGAATGGAAACCTCCTCTTACCAGAAGGGATGGTGGTCTAAAGAGTGCAGAGGGAAAGCTTATTACTTTGTATTTTCCTGCCACTTGGCCCTAGAACCATATGCAGGGGAATTGTGACAAATATGGGAAAACAACAAGAATGAAACTCTTCCTGCTCTTCTAGTGTTTTACACAAAAAAACATAATTTTGTGATATGCATAACGTAGGTGGGACCGGGAGGCAGAAGGAACTTGGAAATTGGAACCTGTAAATCTGCTCATGAATTTTGGACTTGTATCCACATTTTGTAGCATTGTTTTAGCAATACAGATCATAACAAAGGTCTCCTGTGTGGTAAGCATGGTGGATAGACCTGAGTAAGTTACTAAAGCTTTGGAAATTGAACTTACATTGGACCTATAGTCAAGTGAAAGAATGTAGGGAGTCACTTCTTACTGATTCAAAGGCTAGGGTACCTGAGGAAGTATGACTTAGCATGACCTTCTGTGCATGCATTATGTGGTTATGTAAGGACATTATAATGTAAGGCTGTGCAACGGCCTGTGTAAGGTCCAAGCAACAATAACTTTTGTTCTTGATGCTGCTAATGTTGGCTCCGCATGCTTTCTCTACCCTTAGTACTTCACCCATGAAAATTGCCCCTGAAGCCCCAGTCATGACAAAGTATATTGAAATATGTAGCCTGTCCTTAAATAACTCAACTATTAATTTAAAAATCTCCTTAAGTAGGAACTTCTGAAAAACTGCTTCTCCATAATGGCAGGGGAGACAGACATAATTGTTAAACTCGCTTTTTTTCAGAGTCCTGAAAATTTCAGAAAAGTTTGCATAAGTCTGAGATATCACTGAATAAGAAAAACAAGTTTATCTTGAGAAGGACAGCAAAATTTGTAACATTTCAACACACTTTTCTCAATGACCTTCACCCTAGTTCTGTATTAGCCTTGGAAATTAAGTCTTGTAATCATGCTAGCTATGATGAGGAATATTGGGTTTGGAGCTCTCTGAGAATCCCTATCATAGAAAACCATCATTACTGTATTTACATGGCAGCTCTCTAGAGTACTCACTCACAGAACTTGTATTTGTGTTACCAAACTCAACACTATTCATTGGAAACACTCCTCTGTCTGATAGCACATGTTGAAGATAATCAACAGTAACTGATTAACATCAGAGTTGCCTGGCACAGTGATAATCAAGGCAACAAAAGCAGATGAAACACTCTTGAAATCATGGGGAAAGAAATGACCCTAAGTGGCTTTGAACAGTTTCAAAATAGTCATGGGTTTCTAACAGACGATACATACATGCTGGGCTGTGCACATGCCCATGGAAGATCTGAAAAGGCTTTATTCTCATTCCTCTGTCTTCCCTGGAAAAATACTTGAAGTAGTAAGTGAAAACTAGGGAAAAAGAGCTGGGCGTGGTGGCTCAGGCCTGTTATCCCAGCACTCGGGAGGCAGAGACAGGAGGATTGCTGAGTTCCAGGCTTGCCTGAGCTACATAGTGAGCTCAGGGCCAGCCTGAATTACAAAGCGAGACCCTGTCTCAAAAAAAAAAATACATTTTACAGAGTTAGATTAGGAAAATAAATGCAAGCATCAAAACTAACTCTGGAGGGAGGGATTGTAGAAGAACATGAAAGTGCAAGATGGCAGTACTTTGGTTCAGGCTATGGTGTGAAGGAGATTTGGAAGTTTGTGAGTTCTGTGTCAACAGACCCCCAGCACAGGCACATGTCCTGATACCCCAGTGTAAACAACTTCTGTAGTCAAGATCACAACATGTATAAATTTATCCACAAGGAGGACCATGTTGTACATGTGAGGTTAAGAAGTTAAATCAACTTTAGATGTACTCAAAGTACCAAATCCCATCATTTGTAAAGAATTAAAGAGGTGTATACAAAGAGAAATAAATCATTAATAATGAGCTAAATAGAAATGCCTATGAAGCAAATAAAAATTATAGCAATGAAAACTGTACTAGTGAGGCTCAACAGTAGACTAGACTATCAGCAGATGAAAGCAGCAAACTAGAAAACAAATTCAGATTACCCAAGGAAAAGAATGAAGAAAATTAACAGAGCTTCAGATAAATGTAGGATAGTAATAGGTATATGAACATGCACATCATAGGAATACAAGGAAGAAAACAGGGTTAGAAAATATTTCAAGGCATAATTTCCCCAAGTTGAAGGCAATCAATCTGCACAACCAAGACATTTGGTGTAGTAAAAGTGTACGTATGAATGTTTTCATCATGAATGTATGCTTGATTTCTCAAATGGTTCCTTTATATGTATTCATGTGATCTTATAGATTTTGTTCTTTATTACTTTAATATGATGTTGGAAGAGGATTGATTCTCACATGGTGAATCAGCTTTGCAACTCAAATAGAAATTATATTTGGTAATGGACTTCTACTATTCTAGTAGTAGATTTTTATATAGCTTTTTTTGTTGTATGACTTTAAGACTGTGTCCATGGATTTTCAATGGTTGATTTTTTAATTGATTTTCAACATATATAAATGCTTTATTGAGAAGACAGACTGAAAATCTCCCTGTGCATCATTCCTGTCTCAACTGATTTTTGACAAAGGGGCAAAATCAATGGAGAAATTAATGGACATTTCACAAGTGGTGTTAGAAAAATTGAGCATTTGTATAATAAGTTACAACAGATAATTCATCCAGATATTAACTGAAAATTACATAGACACAAATGTAAAACACTAAACTAAAACATTTAAAAGAAAATCTTTATGGCTTTGAATTTGCTAGAATTTTTAAACAAGACAGCAAAATCATGATCCATTACAAAACAATAACTTTCATTAGCCAAAACTGTTTCCTCTACAAAAAGGATACATTTCAGACATTAAAAAGACAGCTCAAAGCCTAGCAAAAGTATTTAGAAATCTAATATCCAAATATGTACTTTTATGTCTGGAATACAGATATTTCTCTTTTAAAGACCTATCTGTTCAATGACAGGCATGTGACCTGTTGCTGAAACTTATGACTTGTCCTTTTTCTGTGGAAGGGGTACAGTTCTATATGTCTTGCTTATACAGCCTCAGTCTTTTATTTTATTCAGTATGCCTTGTTTACACAGTATTATAATTTTTGTTGATGGCACAATATAGCACAGTACTGTAGTATTATGTTCTGTTATACATTGCAGTACTCCATGTAAAAGTTATGCCAATAAAAGCAAAGTCATCAAGTACATTTCCTTTGATCATTTTTTGTTCTGAATATTGTACAAACTATACACATTTCCTCATTTAGTGACCAATTCATTTAACTATCTATTCACAGGAGTGTAACTGCCAATAAATAAGAAGTGTCTGTACAAAGACTCAAAATTCAACTATAAAGCAACCCAACAACGTGTATGTGACTCTAACAGACAAATAACCACATGAAAAGATGCTCCACATAATTATGTATCAAGGAAATAATGAATATAATCCAAAACATGACATCAGTGCACAGTGATCAAAATGGAAAAAACAAAAAAATCTCTTACTCTTTGTGTTTCCGAAGATGAACAGCAACTGAAGAGTCATTTTTTGCTGGTGTTAGTGCAAAATATTACAGCTACTTTGGAAAAAAATTTTCTCATAAACGTAAAAGCACAATTACCAAATGGCTCAGAAATTCCAGTAAATGTCTCAAAGGAATGAAAAATTATATTTACATAAAAACTTGTAAAAGTGTTGGTGAGAGTGTGAATAATTTGAACATTTCGTATACTGATTGTGAAAATGTAAAAGCATGATGACACTTGGGAAAACAGTTCGATAGTTTCTTAGTGTATTAGTTACTTTTCCATTTCTAAAACAAAGTTCACAACCTCACAATTTGAAAGAAGAGACATTCATTTTGGCTCAAGTTTCAGTCCATAGTCAGCTGGCTGCAAGGCAGGGTAGCACAGCAGCAGGGATGGCAGGAAAGAATCAGCTCATGGAACGGTGGAATGAAGCAGAGAGAGTTCAATGCAGGAGGGACAGACGTATGCCCTAACAGGCCACGCCTGTAGAGATCTACCTCCTCAGGCTTACCTCTGAGCAGCACATTTAGCTATCAACACATCAGTAGATGAATCTACTGATGAGTATCATGTTCCCACAATCTAGTCACCTCCCCCAAACCACACCTATGAACACACAAGTTTTAGGGGGATATGTAGATATAAACTGTAACACTTGGAAAGTTAAAGAGCCACCATGTTGCTCAGGAGTTTTCTCCTAGGTATAAACCCAGAGTTGGAGGTGTAACTCAGTGGTAAACCACTTGCCTACCACATGGTACAAGAGGCTGAATCCAAGGCCTTTGCACTGTACTACATTCTTAGCCCTTTTAATTTTTGTTTTGACCCAGACTATCATTAATTTACTAAGGTCCTCAGGCCTGGCTTAAACCTGTGATCCTCCGGTCCTTGCCTCCCAGATCAATTTCATGTATTATGCCTACATATAAGTGCTTGTCCTTCTAAGTAAAAGATTCAGTTTTGTAGAATGTTCAGTGATGTATGAGTATTATTTTATGCACAGTGAAGTATCCTGTGAGGCTCTAAATAAAATATAAACCTCTTTCATTATAAAATTTCCTATAAATACCCCACTTTGGTAACTGAAATCTGTAATTTAGGATTTTCCACCTCATGTCACTTCTCCTTTGCTGTTTTCTAATTGCAAATATAATTAGTTGTTTAGAAACAAAACAATGAGAGCTAGCATGAATAAATTGTCTGAAGACAAAATTACAATAAACTTAGTTTTAAAAATCTCATTGGATTTCATTTTTGAATGGCACATCTCTTCGTACACAATGCAATGAGTTTTCCCATTAACTGGGGAGACGAGGTTTGCTTTTAATGCTGGATGAGAGGAAAATGAACTGGTCATTTCAATCTTACTTTCTTTACAAGGTTAAGGTAGAGAGTACTTCCTGATGATTCAAGTTGATGAGAATCTCCTATTTTATTTACAGTATTATTTTTTTTTGAAAATTGGTCCCTACTAAGAGTTCAATTTCATGATGCAATACTTAGCACAAGTCACTACATTCTTTTTTCTTTTGATTTGGTTTGCCAGGGCCTCACGCAGGAGGCAAGTAAAACATAAGGTCCCGTTGGGTGTGGTGGCTCACGCCTGTAATCCCAGCACTCGGGAGGCAGAGACAGGAGGATTGCTGAGTTCAAGGCTTGCCTGGGCTACATAGTGAGCTGAGGGCCAGCCTGAACTACAAAGTGAGACCCTGTCTCAAAACAAACAAACAAACAAAAAACAACCAAAAAAACATAATGTCCCCCTTTAACTTTATTTAATGGTTCTATCTTGATACATGCTCAGATGTATGCTACCAGTTCATGTAATGCTTAATCATGATATGACAACTTCACTGGTTTAGTGTAAATATTGTATCTGTTCTCTGGTATGAAAAGCCAAACATGTTAATGAGTTCTAGAATATATGACAGATATTGTGAAATAGAAATATACAAAAGGAAATGTGGTAGAGGGGTGAGTAATGAGGGGTAAAGAAAAATGTGATGGTAATAAAAAAGGGAAAAAAACATCTACTTTTGGGGTAAAGCGTTGTGGGGTGGGTAGGGGAAGAGGAAGAAATGAGAATTAAATTGTGTCATATACTGGTACAAATTCTCAATATTGATTTTGATCATAATGTGTATATACAATGTACCAGTAAAGCTGAAAAATAATAATATAAAAATAAATGACTGGAGGTTAGTAAAACATGCCACTGGGTCTGTCTGACGGGGTCATAGAGTCATGACCAGGGCACTACACAGGGACTCTCACTCATTCCTTCCTGGCACTGCTCCCCTGCTCTCCCTCCAACCTCCGTGAACTAAGGAGCTTCTCTGTCACACCCTCCCACCACGATGTTTCTGCCTTGGATCCAGCTGATCAGGAACTGAATCTTCGGTGTGGGAAACCCAAGTTAAATTTCTTCTCTTTAAAATTGTGAGCCTCAGGTGTTGTGTCCTAGAAATGGGAGAGTTAATGCAGTTCAGAAACAAAGAATTTTTTTAGTCCCCAGTTTCCATGTATCTTTACATTGGGACAGAACAACTCACATTGTTTCCAAGTCTAAAATTCTGATGTCCTGATGTATTTCAGAAAAAGTTAAATTGTCCTTTAAAGCTTTGCATTCAAAATGTTGCTTAAGCACTGAAGTGTAATGTTTATTTAGGAAACTGTTCTTTGCAAACTCTCAGAAATAGCCATCTACAGTTTGAAATAGCCAAAGTGAATTTTAAAAAAACCAAGTCATAAATTCTATAAAGCCTTATAAAATTTTCTATAAAATGTATTAATTTTTTTAGAAGTTCCATTTCCCTCATCTAGTAAAACTTACTTGTTGGCCCTAACAAATCTTTTAAGAATCAATCAAGTGAGAAATTATACTACATTGACATGTCTGCCCCAAAGCGAAACCATTTATTTATTTATTTATTTATTTATTCATTCATTCATTCATTCATTCATTCATTCATTCATTTATTTTTTTGAGACAGAGTCTCGCTTTGTAGTTCAGGCTGGCTCTGAGCTCACTATGTAGCCCAGGCAAGCCTTGAACTCAGCAATCCTCCTGTCTCTGCCTCCCGAGTGCTGGGATTACAGGCGTGAGCCACCACGCCTGGCACGAAACCATTTATTAATATTCTTTACAATAAAAGACAAAAAGCCTTTCTATTGCCAAGCAAAACTCTTATTCAGACATGAGATTTGAGATGTGAGGTTAGAGTTATGTATTATCCCTGTAGGAAATTATTACAATCTTAAAACTTGGATAGACTGTTCCCTCAAGATATTGGCCTAAAGTGTTGATATGCTTACCAAGGCAAGAAAAATGTTGATTATTGTCAAGAAATTCTGCAGAAACTAAGCATAATTTTCATTTATGTTTACAGACTCAGTGAAAATATTGTTTAAAACTCTAGTCATCACACATAACAATGTCAGAGCTAAAAAAGAACCTCTAAAATGAGAGAAAGGAAAGAGAGCCATTACTGTCATATTAAAGCAAATGGGACTCTTCCAAGATGATGGCTGAGAATAGAGAAGTGAATTTTTGAGACAGGTAAAATGATGATGTATCTGAGAAGTGGGGGATAATTCTTGAAACATAGAAGAAATAAAAATGATAATGAATATATATATATATATATATATAAAATATTTCTGTGGTCCAGGCACTTCTCTAACAATTTTATATGTGCATTTTCATTTCATGAAAATTCTAGAAGTAAAATCCATTGTTAGAACCATTTTGAAGATTCTGAGGCTAAAGTATAGACATCTATAAGTAAATTGTTTGAGCAAGCAGAGCCAGAGTGTAAACGAGAGAGATACTGTGCCCAGGATCTGTCTGTTTAAACACTCTATTATATTGCATATGATTTAAAGGTATAAATAAATGCTCTGCTGCCCATTATTTATCTGCTCATTTATTTATTCTATAAGAAATTTTGAACTGACAGAATGTACAGATAACTTTACATAGTAGGAGAGACATAGACAACAAAATAGAAAACAAATAAATGAAGGCTTTCAAGCTAGCTTGTTACAAAATGTGAAGAAAGCATGGCTTGTTCCTAAAACTGACAACTCTAAAATATGCAAAACTAAACCAGAAAATATATATATGCCAATGGGGAGAGAGTGAAGTGGTACAAGAAATGATTAAAGAGAAGGGATTAATTATGCCATAAAAATAGTATAATAGTTTAATAAATGTGAAATTTTATCTCAGTGACTATAGCAGATCAGAGGGGAGTTTTAAGCAGAGAAGTCATATAACCTTATAATTATGAATGATTTTATTTGGTTGCAAAATGTTTCAGGGGATACCAAGAGAAAGTAGGATAATTAATAAAAAACACTATCCAGAAGAACAAAATAGTACTGGCTGTTAACTAAAGAGTAATAAAAGAAATAGGTAAGTGAGCAGACTAAAATTTTGAAAATAATAGATTTAATAAAATCATGTTCAAAATCTCAGTGGCATATTATACAGATCCAGAGAAAATAATCCAAAAATTCATCTGGAACCAGAAGAGACGCAGAAGAGCAAAAGTAACTCTAAGCAACAAAGACACGGCAGGGGGTGTCACAATCTGCAATCATACTACAAAGTCACTGTTATACAAACAGCATGGTACTGGCAAAAACAACAACAGTAACAACAAAACAGACCTGAAGACTAAAGGAACTGATTAGAAGATGCAGAAAAAATTCCAGACCATACCAAGTCACCTATCTTTGAAAAAAGAACCAAATAACCTCCATGGAGAAAAGATACTTTTTTTTTTTTTTTTTTTTTTTTTTGCTTTGTAAATGGTACTGCAAATACTAGGCTCTAACCTGCCAAGATTAAAACCAGACCTATATCTTTCACCATACAGTAAACTGAAATCAAAGTGGATTACAGATCTAAGAGTTAAAACAGAAATAAACCCGCTGGAAGATAGACTAGGCAGAACTCTTGAAGACATTGGCATAGGCAAAGACTTTACGGACAAAACCTCAGTAGCATGGGAAATAGAAGAAGGAATCAACAATGGGGATCTCATCTCATTAAAAAGCTTTGGCACAGCAAGAGAAACCACCAACAGAGTGAAAACATAACCTAGGCGTGGGAAAAATTTCACCAGCTGTTCCTCAGATAAAGGTCCACTACCTAGAATATATGAAGAAATTAAAAATATCAGACCGTGTCAAACTTAAAGACCCAATTCAAAAGTGGGCATCTGATATGAACAAACATTTTTCAGGCGAAACAGTAAAAGTAGCAAAGAAACATGAAAAAATGTTCAACATCACTGTTCATTCAAGAGAGACATGAAAACAACCCTGGAATTTCATCTTCCTCCAAAGAGAATAGCTGCTTTCAAGAAATCAACCAATAACAAGGCTGGTGGGGCTGTGGGGGGAAATGAGTCCTTCTCCACTGTTAGTGAGAAAGTAGACTGGAGCAACCACTATGGAGAGCAATGTGCAGATTCCTAAAAAAAAAAAAAAAAAAAAAAAACCTAGGATTTTCGGGCGCGGTGGCTCAAGCCTGTAATCCCAGCACTTGGGAGGCAGAGACAGGAGGATTGCTGAGTTCCAGTCTTGCCTGGGCTACATAGTGAGCTCAGGGCCAGCCTGAACTACAAAGCGAGACCCTGTCTCAAAAAAAAAAAAAAAAACAACTAGGCTTAAATGTTCCATTTGACCGTGTTATTTCCCTGCTGGGGAAATGTTCACAAAAAATTAAAAGTGTCATACCACAGTGATATATGTGTACTCATGTTTATAGCTGCTCAGTTTATAATAGCTAAATCATGGAAATAGCCCAAATACCCATCAAATGGAGACTGGATAAAGAAGGTATGACTTTCTTTAAAATGAAGTATTATTTTATTACCCATAAAGAATGATAAATTAGAGAAATTTATAGCTAAATGGTTGCATCTTAAGGACATACTCGTAAATGAAATAAATAGAGCACAGATACATAAATACTATATCATTTCTCTAGTGTGATAAACTGAGCATGTAAATCAAGCCCAAAATGTATGATAGGTATTATGAAATAGGAAGAAAATGTTCAAAGGTAAATAGTAACTGGTTGGGGCCAAGGAAAGCAAAGAAGGAAAAGAAAAATAGTGTTGCTAAAAAGAAAAAACAGAAATAAACCTTATGTATACAGGTGGCATGGAAGGTTGAAGGGAGGGCAGGAGAATGGGAAAAAAATAAGTATCAAGATATTATGTACAGGTATAAAATGCCATTGAGGAATGTGATAATACTATATTCCTAAAAATGTACCAATAAAGCCATCTTATTAATACATTTTTAAAAGAGATAGATTGACAACATTTGATGATTGAGTAGATTTTATTGCTATAATTCTGTAGTATTTGGCATTAGGCTTCAGAAAACAGATCAAAGGGGAAAGGATGTATTTGCCCACATGTATCATAAGTGGGAAAGGTAAAGAGATGACTTCATGACATTATATCTCAGTTATATGATATAAACATATCTAGAAATAGACTTAGATCTCAAGAGATTTTTGCCTGGGCCGGAGGATTAGCTCAGTGGTTCCAGCGCCTGCCTCACAAGCGCAAGGTCCTGAGTTCGATCTAGGTAACCACATACAATGCTGGGCGTGGAGATTCATGCCTACCAGCAATCAATACCACATACCACATACCACATACCACATACCACAGTGCTGGGCATGGTGGCTCACGCCTGTAATCCCAGCACTCGGGAGGCAGAGACAGGAGGATTGCTGAGTTCGAGGCTTGCCTGGACTATACATAGTGAGCTCAGGGCCAGCCTGAACTACAAAGCGAGACCCTGTCTCAAAAATAAATAAATAAATAAATAAAATTTAAAAGATTTTTGCCACTGGTACAAGTACACAGGTGAACATGATAAATTTCCTCAAGAAGTATACATAGTTTTATGTGTTGGTTCACGCCTATAATCCCAGCACTTGAGAGGGTAAAGCAGGAAGGTCAATGTGAGTTGAAGGCCAGGTTCTAGGCTGGCCTGAGCTACATAACGAGGTCCTCTCTCTCTCTCTCTTTCTCTCTCTCTCTCTCTCTCTCTCTCTCTCTCTCTCTCTCTCTCTCACACACACACACACACACACACACACACACACATGTGTGTGCGCACACATACCAGGTCACATAAAAGGGATTATCAAAAGTTTTGTCCTTAAGGCAGCAGTTCATAATCACCCAGAGATCTTGAAAGATGCAGATCTCTATACCTAGACACTCTGATTGAGCCCATCTGGAATAGAACCAGAGAACTTAATTGTAATGATACCTAAAGTGACTCTCATGCAGATAAATCACACAATACAACATGAAAAAACAAAACTAAAGATGTAAAGTTTGCTACAATTAGGATGATGAATGTTCTCCAGAGATCTGCATGTTAAAGATGTGGACTCCAAGGCATTACTGGGAAGAGTTTTGTACTTTCAAGAAGAGGCCTATATGGAAATATTCAAAACGAATGTGGTGGGGGAACAAAATGAGGGGAAAGAATAAATATGATTTGGAAAGAAAAAGAGATAGCACATATATAGGGGTGGGGGGTTTTGGGTGGGCAGGGATATGGGTAAAAATGAGAATTAACTTCTGTCATATACTGGTACAAATTCCTCCATGTTGAGTGTGATTGTAAACTGTATGTAAAATGTTCCACTGACGAATTCTTTTTTTATTTGTTTGTTTGTTTTTGAGACAGGGTCTCGCTTTGTAGTTCAGGCTGGCCCTGAGCTCACTCTGTAGCCCAGGCAAACCTCGAACTCAGCAATCCTCCTGTCTCTGCCTCCTGAGTGCTGGGATTACAGGCGTGAGCCACCACGCCCAGCACTGTGGTATGTGGTATTGATTGCTGGTGGGGTAAGTCTCCACGCCCAGCATTGTATGTGGTTACCTGGATCGAACTCAGGGCCTTAAGCTTGTGAGGCAGGCAATAGAAGCTAAATCTGAGCTAAATCTCCAGCCCAAGAATTCAATTTTTTTTTTTTTTTTTTAAAGAAGAGGCCTATATGAGGGGTCTTAGGCCTTTGAGGATGTGCCTGGAGGGGATTGCAGCATTCCAATCGTTCTCATCTTGCAAGCCTACCAGAAGCCTAAAGTCATACTTATACGATGTCCTGGATTGAAATCTATAAAACTGTGGACCAAAATTAATTTTTATTTCATCTATAAGTTAATTATCTCAAGTATTCTATTATGAATTTGTTGAAGGTGAGTAATACAACAGGTAAAGAAAAAAAAGAATCAAGCATAGTGAGTAAGAAATGTTTTCCATACTTATATTGTTTTTCCAGTGTTTGTTCACTGGAAAAATCGTAGAAGTGTTATTATAAGTGTTGTACACTTAGGATTCCACCAATCCCTTAAAATGAAAAAAATAATTCATATTGATATTGTAAAATTAATTCCTGAGATCATTCTTTGACACCACATGATTAAATTCAGAAGTAATCAATGTCAGTGCAAATTTACTTTAGAAAAGTCTGAATTTAAATGAGTTTTCTTACACGATGACATTACAGCAGCAACAAAACAATCTTCCTCCCTACTAGTAAATGTGCTTTATAGATCCACTTCAAAGTAGCCTGGAATTTTTTTTCAAATTCAAATCAAATCTAAACCAAGCCACCTGAACTTTTATTAACCAAACAAAATTATATTATTCCTATTTTATTAGCAAAATTAACTATGCATAAAGAAGGAGTTAAGAGTATTACTGATTTAATTTAATTAGTCCAGTACCACTTGACAACCTTGGAAAACATGAGAAGTAAGGAACATTAATTGCTGCCTGCACAAAGCAACTTATTGTTTCTATTGTACTTGAAGTTCTAAATACATCACAGAGAAATAGCAAGGGGAAGTATGTGAAATTTACTCTAAATCTAAGTAATTACCTGGTTGGATTATATATTATAGCATACATAGGTAGATTTAAAAACTCATGAAAGGTATACATTTGTTGCAGAATTTGGCCTCATTTTAAAATTTGCTTTCAGAAACAGTTTTGTCTTTTGCTTTACAAACATGAAATTAATATGCTTTGACACCTCTTAAATTAATCTCTAAGGTACACATTGTGATTAGTAATTCACAGTGGGTATTTTAAAAAATGTGAACAGAAAGTACTATTTTTGAATTAATAAAATGCATGCATGATTACAAAGATACAACACTGAAATTTCTTCTGAGTGATTTATCACATTAATAACATAATCCTTTTCCATGAAAATGAGGCATATAGAAAATAATTAAAATGCATATTTTGAAAGAAATCTGGTTAAAGAAAAAGCAACCAGAGTGTGGTTTACATGTCATTTTCCTTCTTTTTTTTTTTGTACCTCTTAAAACCTAGGATTATAAATTTGCTATCTGAACATACTAAAATTATAAATAATAATTTTGCTTAAGTGAAACCAGGGAGGCTAACTGAACCAGGTAATTATTATCTTTTAATTAATTTATTACAAAAGTAAAAGAACTATGGAGTGGGGCTCTGCTGACAGATCGGAGTGGAAGAGAATTGAAAAGGAACTGAATTGATGTTAAGGGACAAAATCTTATGTTCCTAGAGAAATCTTCATTGTATTGAATGCAGTACTTTCCATTAGGTTTTAGCTTCTCTTGATTTCCAGGACTAAAGAATAGAAGTAGAAATAACCATTCAACAAGATGAATAGACACATAACCCAGAAAACCCTAAAAGGTTCCAGAGGGACCTGGAATCAATTTGGCAGTAGCACTAATAAACTAGAGAAGAAAAACGTTATGTTCTAAGCAATAAAAAAAATAGTTTACACAGCAGGCAAATACGTGGGTACCGAAGACAACAAAATATGCGTATAAATGTCAAAGAGCACTTAAAAGTAGCATATAGATGAGCAAAAATGGCAGAGTTCATTTTTAGAGTTAAAAACATGATAACAAGAATGGATAGGAATCTCAGTGTGGTTTTAATTTACATTACCTGAATGATCAAAGATGTTGAACATTTTTCCAAGAATTTATTGGCTATTTGTATTTTTTCAACTAAGAAGTGTTTACTAGTTTCACATGCTCATTTTTTGATTAGGTCTTTAAATTTTAGAAGTCTACTTTTTAAAGCTCTTTATAAATTCTATGTGTTAGTCTTTGTATTAGGAGTCGCTGAGAAACACAAGATAGGCAATAAGAAATAGTGAGATGGATCTTTGCCAAAAAGTAAAGGAACCAAGAGACAGACGAAAAGGGAAGGGAGGGAAGGATAATGAGATTAGAAAAGGGGAGAGGTATAAAGTGGTGTGTACACACACCTAGTCCCTGTGAGGAACATGATTATCATGTACTACAAGGGAGAGTGAGGGAGGGTAGAGGAGGTGGTTTAAATCTACAGTATATAAAGAGCCTATCTGTTCTCCGGTCTGAGAAACTGAAGATGTTAATGAGTTCTAGAATGCATGATGGTTATTGTGAAATAGAAAATATTCAAAGGGAAATTTGGTGGAGGTGTGAGTAATGAGGGGTAAAGAAAAAAATGTGATGGTAATTAAAAAGGGAAACAAAGCTTATGTATTTTAGGGGATGGAGTTGTGGGGTGGGTAAAGGAATGGGGAAAAATGAGAATTAAATCCTGTCATATATTGGTACAAATTCCCAATATTGAGTGTGATCATGATATGATGTGTATATACAATGTACCAATAAAGATAATTTTTTTAATTGAATTATTTATTGGTACAATTTATAGACATCTCAAAATCACATATAACATTGGGAAATTTGTACCAGTATATGCCACAAGTTAATTCTCATTTTTACCCATATCCCTACCCACTCCCCCCTCCTCCCCCCTTATACATGCTCTTTTATTTTCTTTCTGTATCATATTTATTCCTTCCCCTCATCA
>PVIC010011310.1:0-41694 GCA_004025085.1 Thryonomys swinderianus
CAAAATATTACCAGAGAAGCACACTAAGTCACTTGATACTTACAAGACAGACACCTAGAGCAGAAATATAGAAGGAATTTGACAAGTTACTGTCAAGTATCCTACTTAAGAAATACTGACTGAAAGGCAGCAGTGGGATCAAATTCCTTCACATATCTAGAGTTGGCTCTGAAGCAAATGATTCATGCTTTCCATGTATTTCCAGGTATTTCATAGGCATATCCATGCTCCTTTTTGTAAGACACATTCATTGCTAGCAAACATGTCAAGACACTTAGGATAAAATGGTGGTCTAGGATTCTGGTTCTCTTTCACTGCAGTGTTGCCTCCACTGAAAAGGGCAATGCTAGAGGCCACTACCTCCATGCATGAAAAGTTGGAGGCCACTACTTCCATGCATGAAGAGCTGCAGGCCACAGACTTGGTATTTGAAGACAGAGAAAAGGGAATCAAGGCCTTTCTCTTTATTGGTTTCCAGAGACCACCCTGCCCTGCAAAGCTACCTCTGGTTACAATTGGCATCACAACAGAGATGCCCTCCTATCCCAGCCTGTCCCACATTGGCCCATTACCAGTCACTTCCTACATCCAGGTCCTAAGGTCCCACCTTCACAGTAGCATTTCCAGCACAATGTCCAATTACAAGCTAGTTCCCTGTTTGGGGCCAAAAGTAGCAACTATTTACCCTCACCTGGTTGCATTATGGGAACATGGCTGTAACAGGCCACAGGTCTTACTAGATGCAAAAAGAACAGGGCCACATACTCTCATTACTAAGCACAATGTTCTGAACAACTGTTTCCTACTCAATTCTTCTAAATCAGTCTTTCATTTCCAACTCTCTTATTGTTTATTTTTCAAGCTTTAAACTTGACAAAAATTTTACATTTGCCAATTTTAATTTTTTTCTTTTGCTCTTAATTTCATTCCCTTCACTTTGTTATTTTTTCCTTTATTGAATATACTGGTATATTTTAGGTATACATTATGATCATAATCATCGAGAATTCATAGTTGTGATATGATATATATTGGTTCTTATTTTTTCCCATTTCCCTATCCTCCCTTCAAACCTCCGCCCATCTGTTTTTCTAATATGATTCTATTTTACTTCTTATTTGCACTATTTTATTTCATTGAGTCCATTTATTTCTAACTTTTTATCTATTGTTTCAAAATTAATGTATTTCATACTGCAAAGCATTTTGTTTGCCTTTGTGTTTATTAAGATTTTAATCCCCACCTTTTTGTTCTTACCTTACTTCCTATTTTAAAAAACATATCCTATCCCCTAATTTCCTCTTCTGCATTTCATATTTTCCTTTTTTAAATTGATTCTTTATTGGTACATTTTATATACAGTTCACAACTACACTCAAAATTGAAGAATTTGTACCAGTATATGACTGAAGTTAATTATCATTTTTACCCATATCCCTACCCACCCATAACCCCCCTCCACTTATATACATGCTATTTCTTTTTCCTTCCAAATCATGTTTATTCTTTCCCCTCATTATGTTACTCCACCACAGTCCCTTTGAATATTTCCTATTTCACAAAATCTATCATACATTCTAGAACTTACTTACAGCTATGGGTTCTCATACCAGAGAAAAGATATGGTATTTACATATGTGTTATCTATTTATTTCACTTATTAGTGTGTCCTCAAGGTGTATCCATTTGCACATAAATAAAAGAAACTTGTCATTCTTTATGGCAGAGTAATACTCCATTTTATAGAAAAACCACATTTCTTTATCCAGTCTCCAGTTGATGGGCATCTGGGTTGTTTCCAAGATTGGGCTATCACAAACTGAGCTGCTATGAACATGCGTGCACATACGTCTTTACAATATGATTCTTTTAATTCCTTCAAGTATACTCCTAGCAGGTGTATAGCAGGGTCAAATGGGACATCTAATCCTAGTTTTCTGAGGAATCTCCACACTGATCTCCACAATGATTGCACAAATCTATAATCTCACCAGTGGGGAAGAACGATTACTTTCTCCCCACAGCCTCGCCAGCCTTTGTTTCTGGTTAATTTCAAGACAGCAGCCATTTTTGTGGAGTGAGATGAAATCTCCGTGTTGGTTTCATCTGCATCTCTCGAACGACCAGTGATGTTGAACATTTCTTCATATGCTTCTTGGCTGCTTTGACTTCTGCCTCTGAGAAGTATCTGTTCATTTCAGATGCCCATTTTTGAATTGGGTCTTTAAACTTGGGGGGCTGATTTGTTTAAGTTCTTTATATATTCTAGATAGTAGCCCTTTGTCTGACAAATAGCTAGTAAAGATTTTTTCCTATTTGTTGGTTGTCTTTTAGTGATGCCAATGGTTTCTTCTGCTGTGCAGAAGCTTTTTAGTAGGATGAGATCCCATTTGTTAATTCTTTTTGCTAGTTTTCCTGCTATAGAGGTTTTATTCATAAATTCTCTGCCTAAGCCAATGTCTCCAAGAGTTTTACCTAACCTGTTTTACAAGTTTATTGTTTCTATTTTAATGTTTAAGTCTTGAATCCATTCTGATTTTAGTTTGGTACATGGTGAAAGAGATAGGTCAAGTTTTAGTTTTTGGCAGGTTAAAGCCCAGTTTTTCCAACACCATTTCTTAAAGAGGCTCTCTTTCCTCTATTGAGGATGTTTGGCTCCTTTGTCAAAGATAAGATGGCTTAGTATATCTAGAGTTGTTTCTGGATCTTCTAATCTATTCCACTAGTTGTCAGGTCTGTTACATTGCTAGTATCATGCAGTTTTTAATCACAGTGGCTTTATAGTACAGTTTTAAGTTGGGGATTGTAATACCCCCTTGCCATGTCCTGGTTGCTTAGAATTGCTTTTGCTATTCTAGGTCTCTTTTGTTTCCAGATGAATTTTTGGATGATTTTCTCTAGCTCTGTGAAGTATGATGATGAAATTTCAATTGGAAATGCACTGAATCTGAATAGTAGTTGTGGGAGTATAGCCATTTTGATGATGTTGGTTCTCCCTACCCAGGAACAAGGGATGTGTTTACATTTTCTGATATCCTCTTCTATCTCCTTTTTCAGAGTTCTGTAGTATTCAGAGCAGAGGTCTTTCACTTCCTTTGTTAGACTGATTCCTACATTTCATATTTTCAAGTCACACATGTTCTTCTCTTCTTTAATTTTCCCATAAGCTCATTCAAAGAATAGTGACCCTTCGCTTTGGCAAGGAAAGTCTTATACTTTATCCCCAACTGTTCCAGCAGACTTTCCTTATCTTCTACTGGATTGCTCATATGCCAATTCCAAGAAATTCAAAGACTAAGGTCATTAATTCTCTAAGGTCATAATGACAGATGGGTTATTGCTAACTGCTGACATTTTATGATACCCAGTCTATGTCCTACAACATCAGTGTGTCTTAAGGATGGCAGTGATCATACTTAGGTAAATTATGGCCAAAATTAACAATAACATAAAACTTTTATGATAGGAGGTCATTCTTAGGAAGTAGTTCTTAATGCCAGTACCTTCAAAATTTGGATGTATTATTGTTTAAAATAACTATTGTAAGCTCTGGTCTCACCTATTTTCAACTTAATATATGGGTTTTTTCATTGTAGGCTGAAATATTGGCAAGATATAAATTATCTAATTATAAAACTGGCACTTTAACAAAACTGACAAATCATTTTCTAAAACTGTATACAGTTGAATCTTTCATTTTTACTTTTATTGGTACAATTTATATTTACATAATGATCATATTCATCAGAGGAAATTTATACTTTTACATAGTGTATTTTGATTCCTTTATTTTTCCCATTCCCTCCCCTTCCTTCAATTTCTCTCACCTTCCTTATTTACAAAAGGCCTGTTTTCATTATTTTCTTCATTTCTCATTTTTTTCTTTCTTTCTTTACCCCTTTCCATTCTCTAGTCATTCCTTCCTATTGAATGAATTTTTCCTGTTTCACATTTGGTCCCAATGTCACATATGACATTTGGTCCCAATATATATTTTTAATTTATTATACTAAAAAGATAATGCACTATTTATGTATGTGCACCCTATTTATTTCACTGAAGAGGATATCTTCAAGGTGCATCCCTTTAGCTATAAATATCTCAAGCTTATCTTTCTTTATGGCTAAGTAGTGCTCCATTGTATAGAAAACTGTATCATTTATCCATTTATTCATTGATGGACATTATGTTGTTTTCAAGATTTAGCTATTACAAGTGTTTTTAGAAACACAGGTGCACATATATTATAATGGTATGGTAGCTTTCTCATGCCAAAGATAAAACTAGGCCCATGTCTCTCAATGCTACTACTAAAATCAAAATGGACCAATTCTATTAAATATTAAAACATAAATACTGAATCTACTAGAAGAGAAAATAGAGAATTCTTAAGGTTATTGGAGTAAGCAAAGACTTCATGAACAAACCCAGACTGCATGGGAAATAACAGAAAGAATCACCAACTGGGATCTCACCATATTAAAAGCTTTTGCACTGCAAAAGAAATCACCAACAGCGTGACCAGACAACCCGCAGAATGAGAAAAAATTCTAGCCAGTAGACCTTCAGGCAAAAAAACAAAGAAAACCCACTAACATCTAGAACATACAAAGAATTGAAGAAAATCAGATCCATCAAATTTAAAGATCCAACCCAAATGTGGTCATGTAAAATGAACAGACACTTCTCAGATGAAGAATAATAAATGGCAAATAAATATATGTAAATAATGTTCACCACTGGTTGTCCAAGAGATCCAAATTAAAACAACACTGAGCCAGGTGTGGTGGCTCACGCCTGTAATCCCAGCACTCAGGAGGCAGAGACAGGAGGATTGCTGAGTTCCAGGCTTGCCTGAGCTATGTAGTGAGCTCAGGGCCAGCCTGAACTACAAAGTGAGGCCCTGTCTCAAAAAAAAAAAAAAAAATTGAGAAACCATCCCACTCCAGAAAGAATGTCTAATACCAAGAAATCAACCAACAATAAATACTGGCAGGTCTGTGAACAAAAAGGAACCCTTCTCTGCTACTGGTGGGAGCACTGACTGGTGCAACCATTATGGTAATGAGTGTGGTGCTTTCTCAAAAAATGAGGAGAAGAGGGCTCCTTTGACCCTACTATCCCTCTTCCTAGTATCTTCCCAACAGAGTCTTAATGCTATTGTAATTTGATACAACCTATTATCCATTTAAAAAATGTGAACAAATGCTTCCTTAATATCAGAACCAATATCATTAATATATCTTCTTAATCTTCTGTTTTTGCAGAAAATGTTATCAAGATAAATATATTTATCCCTAAAATAATTTCACATTTATATGATATTCTTCTGCAACATAAAAACATGAATTGAAATTTAATTTTTCAAATATTACACTGTATAGGGCATGGTGGTACATGTTCATAGACCTAGCTACTTGGTAGACTGAGGTAAGAGAACTGCTTAAGTCTAGGAGTTCAAGTCTAGCCTGGGTAACATTGCAAGAATATGGTAAACTTACATAATCATAAATGCCTTATGTTTTACAGTTTTTTCTTTGAGTGTTTTTCATTATAACCACGTAGTTTGCTATATAATTATTCAAAACAATTTATATATGTTAATAATTCATCATAAACACTAAAATGTTATGGGAAATGTAACTTAATGAGATGGATGCTACTGAGTTTTTCAATCTGCTCATTTATTTATGAGTGAACAAATATCACTGCTAGAATGAGATGAACCTCATATAAATTTTATTCCTATATTGTACTTTCATATAAATAAGCACATGAGATTGGAAAAAATTTTATTATAGTATTAGTAAATTTCTTGAGGTTTTGATATATTCCCTCCAAACTAGTAATGTGTTATAAAAATTATTTTCAACTATCAGCTTTATTTTTGAAGTCCTCTACTTTTGCTAAGATAATTGGTAACTCTTCTTGCATAAGAAAACTTTTACTCAAATATTAGAATTGTTCACTTTTAATACTACTACAAAGTCTTTCACACTGGCCTTTTCATTTTTACTGCAAAATTTTTAGGTTGTAAATCAACATACCACAGTAAAATTAAGAATGAGGAAGTGAGCTAGAGATGTTGCACAGAGCCCTAGTTTAGAATGCATAAGGCTTTGGGTTTGATCAGCACTAGCAAAAAAAAAAAAAAAAAAAAAAAAAAAAAGGAGGAAAGAGCCAAGTGTTTCTTTTGTAAAATGGGAGAGCAAAAATTATGTGAAGGGATGTTGGGAAGGAGAATTTGCAACTCCATCTGGGTTGGTTCTCAGACAGCTCTGCATTAGGAAGAAAACACACCGTAACTGAGGGACTAAAAATGACATTCTTTTTTTTGAGACAGGGTCTATGCTTTGTAGTTCAAGCTGGCCCTAAGCTCATTATGTAGCCCAGGCAAGCCTGGAACTCAGCAATCCTCCTGCCTCTGCCTCCTGAGTGCTGGGATTACAGGTGTGAGCCACCACGCCTGGCCAAAAATGACATTCTTAAAATGACTCATGATCAGTTACCCATATAATACCATTACATATCCCAAAGTATAAACACTCACTTAAAGATCACAGTTTGATATGCTTAATTTCCTGATCTAATTTTAGTGAGGATTTACAGATCATAAAGTCTATCCAAAGACATTAAAGGGAGAAGGTTCAACATCAAGTTTCCAGCCAGCCCCTGACCACAATTCTACTCCAGGTGGAGTCTAACATCTATTGAAAGATGGGGATATCTGCCTTCTTGACAGAGTGACAGGTTCTTGAATTTTGGGGAGGCACCGATGACAGACTGTATCAATGGCATTGGGGCTCTATGTGTAATTCCTCAGTCCATACTAACATGGCTTATATAAGGATCCTAGATTCTTTATTTCTAAAGGGCACTTAGAGTCTGAAAAGTAGCTTTATCAAAGTCATATATATTTCTTCTCATTCTTTTTTCATTGGGGAGGATTATCCCACTCGTTTTCTACTCTGTACTATAGCAGAACCTACTGAAGAATCCACAAAACCTCCTTTACTTCTCAATTTAGTCACTGAAACAGATTTCTTCTATCATATTCCCATCTCACTGTGTTACTGACACAAAGTGTGTACTCTTCCAAAATTTTGCATTGAAAGTCTAAACTTCAATGTGGTAATATTAGGAAGTGAGGCCTTTGAGAAATGGAATCCTCCTAGATAGGATGTTTGCTCTGAATTCTAGAGAGCAGAGTACTGACTTTTCTCTCATCTCCATCATGTGAAGATATAAAAATAAGTCAGCTGTCTACAAACCAAAGAGAAGTTGTCACCAGGCAATATATCTGTCAGTAGTGATCTTGAACTTCAGCTTCTAAAGCTATGAGAAAAATGTTTGTTGAAACCTACACAGATGGGTACTCTACTGTGGAAGTACTCTAATCCATTACTAGCCTTATTTTCAGGAATTGGACAGAAAGTGACACGTATCACTCATGCAAGACTCCACTCAAATCCAAGAACTTGCACTGCTACCTTGGTCAGCAAGCAGGAAGAACTTCCCAAACATAGTGACCATCAGTAATCCTCTGGTGCTGACTTCAGTTCTCCATTTAGATTTTTCTTATCATGCTTTGGCTACCACTTTATTCTTCAGTTCACAGCTAAAATATTTCCTTCTAAGAGAAGTACACAATAGCACCTGTCCTTCCTCTATCTGATTTAATCTCCTCTGTTACTCATTTTCAACACTCTCTGGCCTACTGCTTTTACAGCTCTCATATGCAAATTGTAATTGTATGGCTATGTGTTTACCTAATTAATTCATGTCATTCCCTTCCATTTAAATGAGTTAAATGAGCTGTGAATACATAGAATGCCTAACTTGCAGTTGTAAAATACATATTTTTGAGTAAAGGAACCCCAGACCTTTTAAAGTTTTACCTCAAATACCTTTAGAATGAATTATTTTCCTTACATCATACAAAAGAGTTGTATAATTTTAGATATCAAATATCAAATTAGTGCTGTACTTGATGGTATCTGTTAGGTAGGAAAACAAGAAGAAAAATTAGGCTAGGCTAGAGAACAAATATGCAAAATGAAAAACTAGAAGAAATTGCTTATGTTTAATGTAAGGTTAAAAATTGCAGTCTTTCAAAAGAAACTTGGTTTAATCAATTTATACAGGGAAACCTGAGATTGGTCATTAGATATAATAAGAATTGTAAACATTGCATTTTACAATTTAGTTGTTTTGTCTTTTGATTTTTTCGTTTTGTTCTGTTTTTCAAACCCCTTCCTCACAGCCTCGCCCTGAAGAGTAATTTTTCAAGTTGTATAGCTATTCCTAAAATATTTCAAGATGAATAAATTACACTAGCACTGTTTAAAGAAGTTTCCCTGGACCTGTTCAAGAGTCAGCCTTCATAATAGGTTTATTCCTTCCCAGATGTTTATCTTTAGTAACTCTTAAGGGCATAGTCTGGCCTGACTGGAGACAAAAGTTAGATTTACTATTTGTCAAAGAGACAGCTCTTGACCACACTTGGCCTTTCAACCTTTACACTTCTTAGGCATTCAGTCCACAGTCTAGACCAGTGTTCTCTATTGTGGATTACAAATCTGCTGCCTAATGTTCTATAAACAATTTTGGGACTAGTTTTTGCCTGTTTTGTTTTGTTTTTTATTCAGCACTATTTCATGACTTACCACTTTGTGCAAAAAACTCATAAGGAATAGTGCAAGAATTATGCCCATGTCTTCCATGAAATCATGTAAGCAGGAATTGGAAATGAGCCAAGCTGAATGAACACAAAACAAAACTCTTATTTGATGTTAACAATACAGCAAGAATAAATAGAAATAGTGTTCCAGACATCAGAGAAAAAGTTTCAGTGGAATGTAAGGATAGGCTGTGATCCTATTCATTTCAAATTGTAATTTAATTATTTGGTACCACTCATATAAGCTTTATTCTCTCCCATTCATAGAAATCAGAAATAGTTCTAATATTTTATGACAATAACATCATAGAGACAGAAAGAGAGAGAGAAAGAGGGAGAGAGACAAAGATATTGAATCAGAAGGACAGAAAGAGACAAAGGGTAAAATGGGTCTGTAAACTAGTAAAATTGATTGGTCTTCCTCAATCCCATATACTGTCTACCTTTCAAAATGTACACATAATTTCAAGATACTCAGTAGTCCATTTAAAGTACACAAGGAGGAAAAATGCTATAGAGCAAATATTTTTAAAGGACATTACCTTTGTTGAATGATTCAAACAGTTCTTATACTGTTATGCAAGATTAATTTTCATAACTGTTACTCTTACACAACTAGATTGTAACAATGGTTGTATAGTCAGCAATTCCTTATCAAAGTACAGAAATAGTCTTTGTCCTGATTAATAACTAATTGCTACTTTGAATTCTTCTTAATCTTCAGCTAATAACCTGCCTTCTGGCCAGGATTTCTAGGCCATGTCATGATCCAGCCACTAGAGAAATCTGAGAGTGCAGCACGATCCTGCAGGAAGCAGGAACTACACAAGACCAGTAACACTTCTGATCATTCCATGCCCATGCTTTATTTGGCTTTTAGGAAATATTTTTTAATATATTCAAACTGAGTTTACCCATTTAATATTTCCTAGCAATAATAAGCTAATCAGAAGAAGAGAAAGAATTCTAGAGACTTTCTTTTGTCCCATCGAAGTTCAGAGCGTGAGTACTTGAGTTTATTCCATCTCTCTAAGGGTAGGAACCTGACAAGGGTCGCTTTGACATTAGAATTCCAATAGGAATTTTAAAAAGACAGAAAATGACAAGAGGAGATTCTTGGGACAAGCAGTGAGGGAAACAAAATATGGCCTTAGGGTGTGTGGCCATCTTAAGTGTGTCTGACACTTGGCCCTGCACTTAGAAAAGCATTTTACATTCTGGTGACTCTAGCAGGGATCTAACTCCTGTTGCTCACTTCCTATTCCCCATAATAGTCACTCATAGTGCAAAAGGCAGTTTAACTGGATATCTTATAAACTGGAAGTAAGGGATGAGGCTTTAGAGTTGGCTTCTTGCAAAGTAAATAGCATATATCCCAAGTTAAGAGCTAATTCAAGCCATACAGTCAGTTAAACTCACAAATGCAAGGGCAAACACAGGTAAAAAAAAAGGACAGAGAGTTAAGAAAAGAGCACTTAGCCTCAGGTAACAAATTTCTTAGGCAGAATACTCTAAGTTACTTAACAACTTCTCCCTATCAGGAATTTAAAAAATGTAAAACCTAAACCCCAACTGATTTTTCTAAATCCACAGAGCCACATGTGATCACCGTATAACTAAACAAGTTCCTGTACTTTGCTTGTAAGACCATGGCAAGAAAGCACTTTGGGGGCCAGGGATTTAGCTCAGTGGTTCGGTCATCTGCTTTGCAAGTGCAAGGTTCCAAATTAGATCCCTGGTAACTGGGTGTGGTGGCTCACACCTGTAATTCCAGGATTTAGGAAGCAAGAGGCAAGAGGACTGCTGTGAGTTCGAGGTTTACCTGGGCTACATAGTGAGCTCAAGGCCAGCCTGAACTGCAAAATGAGACTCTGTCTTAAAAAAAAAGAAAGAAAAGAAAGCATTCTGGAACTCTACTTTTGAGGAGCCCCCTGGTACCCACTAGGAGTGATTTTTCCTCTTACTTCTAATAAATACTCTCTTAACTTCCTACTTTTTGTCCATGATTTCATTTTTTTGACTTTATGAGACAAACAAGCTTAGTTTGACTGTTGATAGCTGTTTCAAAATTATCTCATTTTCCTATCAGCAACATATGTCTGAAGAAAAAACACATATCAATAAACAGCCAGCCAGAGACTCTCTAAACTTTGATATAGAGTGGTATTGAAATGTATCAGAGAAGAACCTCACTCTATAGGTGCCTGAACTGCCGTTTTCCTTTCCAGGTGCAAAAAAACTATGTGCAGATAAAGCTCAGAAAAGGTAGGAGGCTGAGAGAGAAAAAAAGTATGATTGCCAGGCGTGGTGGCTTACACCTGTAATCCCAGCACTCGGGAGGCAGAGACAGGAGGATTGCTGAGTTCAAAGCTTGCCTAGGCTACATAGTGAGCTCAGAGCCAGCCTAAACTACAAAGCGAGACCCTGTCTCAAAAAAAAAAGTATGATTAAAGATGAGATATTTCTATTGTCCTCACTCTATATTCCTTATTTGTAAGTCTCCAAAAATCCTTTTAGCTAAGATAACTAATAACTTGTCTTCATTATTATTGTCACTGTTTAAATTGCTCACATTATTTTGAGTTGAGTGTTTGTCATTTTCAACCAAAAGAATCCTGTTTCATTTAGAAAGTCAAGCTAGAGCTCAAGTCTATGTTTTTAAAAGGAGGGGCAGTGATCTATAAATAAAACAACTGTTAGTGACTAAGATATGAAATTCCAAATGAGAAGAGATTGCCAGTAGTAATATAATAGGCTTTGCAGGAGTCTGTATCATTTTTAAAAGTATGTGTCCTGATTATGTCTTAATTGCTTTTTAATTACTTGCTGATAAAAGACTGTGAAAGTCACCTATTATACTCACTGAAGATATTCTGCAGTTTAGAAATGCTATACTTTCCTAACAGTCAAAACACACACACTTAACCTAGTTAAATGTCAACTAGAGCAAACATTTAGTTTTAAAATGTATGATGATAAAATCTTAAATATCCTAGATAAAACAATGAGGTACCTAATAAAGAACTCTTAAAATACCTTCCAAAAAAATTTATTGTATGCAAGCTTTATTTCTGAATGTTCAAACTTTGATAGAGTCAAATGACAAATCAGTGTATTACTCCACCTCCAAAGACCTTTCGAAATAAGACAACTCATTCAATATTATATCTCTTTAATCAGTGCTTCTTTTCATATTTAATAATCTGTATATTTGAGCCTTACTAGTGACTCAACAAAATCACGAGTGCGTTTTCTGAACCAGTGCATAATTACTTCCATTCAGTAGTTATTAAACTTCACGGCACTTACTGAAAGCAGAGCCATGAATAAAGTTTTCCATAAGAACAGAAAACTCATCACAATGATCTGTCAAATAGACTGTAACGTACTCTAAGGGCAAAAGGTTATGAAGCCAATTTGGAATGATTTAATCTGCTACATGAATGCAGACACATGATTCTCAACATACGAGATCATAGAGAACCACAGGAACAAACTCTGGAAGTCTGTACTCCCCAAAAAATCTTTAAAGCACTTAAGAAGAAACAAGATAGACATCTACTCACCAGTGAATTTCTTCTAACTCTGCTCCACTGAGGGACAATGTGAATCACTAAATCTGTATCACCCACAGCTAAGGAACTGAGGCCAGATTATCAATATGAACACAATTTAGGCCAAATTACAATGTGCTGCAGCAGTATTCATGAGCCTGGGTCATTTTTTTAAATTGAATTCTTTATTGGTACATTTTATATACAACTCACAATCACACACAACATTGGGGAATTTGTACTAGTATATGACACAAGTTAATTCTCATTTTTACCCATATCCCTACCCACCCCCAACCTCCCATATGCATGCTCTTTTATTTTCTTTCAGAATCATATTAATTCTTTCCCCTCATTACATTTCCACATCAAATTCCCTTTGGATATTTCCTATTTTACAAAAACTGTTATACATTCTAGAACTCATTTACATCTATAGGTTCTCATACCAAAGAAAGAGCCTGGGTCATTTTAACACTGGGAGGATTGTGAACCACTGAACCCATAATGGGAATGTTATTAAACTATATCATATAACCCCAAACAGGATTCAGCAGGTCAGATCCCCTCCCTAATTTAAGCTTTCTGTTAGGATGGATTCCACATGCTAGGATTTACCACATTAAAATTATCAGAGTCAACCCTAAAAGCAAACGTTATAGTGCTAGATTAAATGTGTTCAGAAAAGAATGTTATAGAGGTAAGTGTGCAAGTCACATAAAGAAGTGACAGGGCAACACCAAAAGCACAGATGACAAAGCAAAAATAGACAAAAATAGACAAATAGATCAAATGAAAAAGCTTCTGAACAGTAAAGGAAAAGATCAACAGAGTAAATTGCTATATATGCAAGACATTCCTTGAAAACTACATCTGAGAAAGACTTAACAAACAAAATATACAAAAGAAATTCAATTCAGCAAAAACCCCTAATCCACCTTTAAAGTAGACAGTAGATCTAGGTAAGCATTTTCACACATGATGTACAAGTGGAAAACAGGTTCGTGAAAAATAATATTTGATATCACTAATCATCAAGGAAATGAAGATGAAATAAAAACAACGATATCACCTCACCCTAGTTATAGCCCCAAATCACAAAAGACAGATAAGAAACATTAGCAAAGTTGTAGAAGACAAGGATCCTAGACAAACTGCTGGCTTGATTAGAGTAACTAAATTCAGACACTATAGAAAACAATATGGAAGCTCCTTGCAAAATTAAAGATAGAACTATTTTGTATAATCTTGAATTCCTACTACTAGGGTATATGAAATATGATTGAGATATGCAGTGAATGTTTAATTTTCTAAAAAAAGTATTAGAATAAAAGGCACATTGCCATTAATTTCTCTTAAAATGGTGCCTCTCGTTTGAAACACACTTATCCCATTATTCTTGCTACTTCCTTAAGCACTTCTAGAAGTCCTCTTTCATGAGTGTCTCTAGTTGTGCGGTTGTTGTTGCCTGAAGTCATGGGTCAATGCAAAATATTTACTCTTCATGCTCATTTTGACTTTGGGGAAGAGTCCAAAGTCCCCAGTGCCCAATTCAGGCAATTAGGTGAATGAGGATGCACTGTACTGCTTTTATGAGTCTGCCTTTTCATTGGACGGTACTGAGCAGCAGCATCAATCATATTTATCACACTTTCTCTGAAGACATCCAAGAATGCAGACTTCCAGAACTGCTGGAAAAGCTGCAAGAACCATGAAATCAGTGTGTTTTGTTGGGGAGGAATTTTGAGGCAAATTAACAGCCATGTATCTTTTACTATAATACCTTTTTATTTAAACCTTCACGTATTTCACTCACCTGTTATATATCATTAGGAAGTGAAATCAATATATTAAAGAAACATCTAAATGCTCATGTTTGCAGAAGCATTATTCACAATAGCTCAGCAAAGTAAAGAACCTAATTGTTTATCCACTGATGTAGGATGTTTTTTAAAATGTGGTACATATACATACAGAACTTGTATTTAAAGGACAAAAATAACATGCAACTCAGTGGGACTAGGCTAAGTGAACAAGACAGATACAGAAAGAAATGTACCATGATTTCATTCGTGTGGAATATGTAAAGGTTGAACTCACAGAAGTTAAGAGTAGAATGGAGGTAAAGAGAGTAAAGACTGACTACAAGATACTAAGTTACAGGTAGATGAGAGAGAGAATTTCTGGTAATTTGTTACACAAGGGTAACTATAGATGACAATAATATAGAATATATTATAAAAATTTTAAAGCTTTAAAAACTTTAAAGACTTTTAAATAAAAGTGACAATTACTTAAGAAGATGGATATATTTACTCTGATTTGAAGATTACACAAAGTATAAATGTGTCAAAATATCACATGGTATCCGATAAGTAAATCTGTTTGAGACAGGTCTCACTATGCTGTCCAGTCCAATGTCAAATTCATGTGTTGAAGAGAACCTAGTTCTTCAGCTTCTGAAGTAGCACAACATTTTACTGCCTTGGTACAATTTTTATTTATCAGTTAAAAGTTAAAAATTTAAAAAGTGCCAAATAATGAGCAAGACAGGGAGACAGGCGGGGACTTTGTGTGGAGATGCCCTGAAGTGCTGGCATCATGCTGGCATCCAATAAGAAGGATGTACCACATACAGATCGCCGGTGCAGGCCCAGGCTGGGTGGCATCCACTCGACATGAGTCAGGCCCTCCGCTCCTCTGAAAGGATTCAGCCCTGTCGCGCCAAGATATGGTTGCCATGGAGACCCTGCTCTTCTGGACTCTTCCCTTTATATTCAGGGGAGTGACCAAAGCAAGACCAAATAACAGAGAAACTATTTTGGCTTATCCCTTGTTCTTGCCTTTATTTTTCCTTTATTCATTTAAAAGTGTTCAAGAAAGTTGCCAAGTTTTCTATCAGTATGAGAGAACAGACAATGCTACTCGTTTAAGTCATAGCTTCAGAGGAGAAGTGGGGGGAGTAAAGACAGAGGCTGTCTGTTCCTGGCCTGACTCTTCCTTTGCTCACATAATCCTTAGAATTCAAGAGATGCAGTAAGAAAACTAAATTCCAGTAAGAAAACTGAATTCCAACTACAACTCTAGCTTTTCTCCATGTTCTCTCCAAAAGAATAAAAGATGAAAAGGCTTTCCTTTTAAAAATTAGACAGCAACTCCATATTCTGAATAAGGGTGATTTTTTTTTTTTTTTTGAGACAGGGTCTCGCTTTGTAGTTCAGGCTAGCCCTGAGCTCACTATGGAGCCCAGGCAAGCCACCGGGAACTTAGCAATCCTCTTGTCTCTGCCTCCCGAGTGCTGGGATTACAGGCGTGAACCACCACGCCTGGCATTGTGGTATGTGATATTGATGGCTGGTGGGCATGAGTCTCCACGCCCAGCATGATATGTGTTACCGGGGATCGAACTCAGAACCTTGCACTTGTGAGGCAGGCGCCAGAACCACTGAGCTAACCCTCCGGCTCAAGGGTGATTTTTTTTAAATGAGAAAATGATCTCAAAACATTCTGTAAAGAATTCTTGGTGATATGTGAAATTATATATGTAGTTGTACTGATATATGTATATAAACGGAATTGTCTAAATGCTTATTCGTGCTTTCCATAGAGAAGTTTACTTAGGTTTTACTGCGGATGCTAAAACGATGGATAATTGCAATATTCATCTCCATAATTTCTTTCAGTTTTTCTCCCTAAATTTTTTAAATGACCTGCAACTTTTATAATAAAAATCTGTACTTTGGTTTAAAAAATAAGCAGTTAATGAGCATTCTACAATAAACATAGTGAACATATACAGCAATAACCTTAGGGTCAATCAGAAATAGATCTGAATTTCTGCTCTGCCACATACTAACTAGAGGAGTTTAAAGTGGCTAAGTTCACATCCTTGGCGAGTCTCTAGGTGCTGATCACTCAATCCACAGGCAATGATGTCAGGGTAAGGAGGAAGAAGGGCTGAAGGCAGTCACGAGCGGGGCAGTTTAGAAAACATCACACTCTAACTTGAAAGAAATCTGAACGTTAATAGCAATATACAAATTCTTTTTAGCTTATCTTAAACTACATACATCAAAATACTCTCCAAAATGCTTATGCATGTTGACGATTTGGTCAAGGGGGTGCTACACTTGTCACTGGATTGAGCTGCTGATGAGTTTAGCAGCTGAACGTGCTATCCAGAGCGCGAGCCTGGCTGGAGGAGCCCGGGGGTGTGGCCGGGCTGGGTGCGTTCTCTTCTCCAGCTCTTCTTGGGACTGGGTCTGCTTCATGGCTCCGTGAGATAAACAGATCTCCCATCCATGACATATCTGCCTTGGAGGCAGACAGCAGGGCTTGAAACTGAGGCACAATACACTTGTCATCTGTTACACTGTTGGTGTGAGGTATTTTGTCCCAGCCAGGGGAAAGGGGCTATGACATTATTACAGTACTGTTTGGCATGCAGAGGCCTGGATGATAACGTACATATATTTCAATAATGGATGTTATGGGCTAAATTATGAGTCCCCAAAATTCATAGATTGAGGTCCTAACCTCAGGTATATAAGAATGTGGACTGATTTAGAGATAGTCTTTTTATGGAAGCGGCCAGTTGAAAGCAAAATGAAGAGGGTAGGACCTAATGCAATATGACTAACATGCTTATTTTAAAAGAGGGGGCTGCTATGAGTCAGTGAAGAGGAATGGGTAGACAGAAGATTATGTGAAGCAACACTGGGAAAAGCTAGAAGTGAGCTTAGAAGGGTACAGATATTTCCCTTACATGTCTGAGAGGGAATCAACCCTACTCACACAGCTTTGAATTTAAAGGCTTCACAAATATGATACCTTGGTTTTCTATTGCTCATTCAGCTCCTCACACATTGTTACAGCAGCCTTAGCTAAATAATACTTTATTTTTCTACATGTATATTTCTGTCTGAGTACTCTTCATTTGTTCTTATATTAGTGAAAAGCAACATTCATAAATGAAAGGAGTCCTGGCATGAAACAAGGAAAAAAAAAATTTTTTTTTTTTGAGACAAGGTCTTGCTTTGCAGTTCAGGCTGGCCCTGCGCTCACTATGTAGCCCAGGCAAGCCTCGAACTCTGCAATCCTCCTGTCTCTGCCTCCCAAGTGCTGGAATTACAGGCATGAGCCACCATGCCCGGCACTGAAACAAGGAAAATTTTTAAAACTACATAATAGCATTTAAAAATATTGATGCATTTCTTCACAGATGGAATATCTGAATAAACTGTGAATTTTCTTTCAAAACTATAAAACAAAGCTTCAAATTTCACAAAGATAAATTATTTGTTGTAGGATTCATTTTTTCCCATGCATTAAGAATAAAGAAGTATTTAAAGGATGAAAGAAAGGATCTCTAAATTTGTTCCTTCTCCTGCTACATATTCATCGAGATGTGCTTTACAATGTAGGCACCCACAACAGTCTAGGAGGAAGTTTATTTTTACAAGCCACTGAACTCCGGTGCATAGTTTTAATGAAATCAGAAGCATGGCGGTCAAGGTTGAATCGCTGAAAGCTAATGACAAATGCAATGGTGAGGCTTCTAGAGGAATAAGGGAATTTGGGGCTAGAGTGACTATGATTCTGTTAAACCCATGTTCTGAAAAGCCAGACAATAGAGCACCGCACACAATAGAGATGGGAATGTGCATAATGGACCAGCGGAGGGAGGGGAGGGAAAGGTGTTCCATGCAGGCTGCGCCAGTCCTGTGCTTCCCTGAATACCGCCACCAGTTCTATCCTTATTTGCAAATGAGAGCAAAACAAACTCACTTGATACTTGTAGCAGTTTTTTAAATTACTGAAACAACAATAACTGTAAAGGACTTCTGTGAAGTGAGAATACAGAATAGAGTGAAAATACGGAATCCAGTGAAAAGTGATGCTCAGTGCATGTGAGATGACACTAATAGAATTCTGGAACCAAACTTGGACAAAGGCAAAGCCAACCGTAAGCCAGATTCCATTTCTGTGACTGTCAAATGAAATAGACACAGTGGAAACCACACCAGTCACAGAGGAAAAAAAAAATGAGAAAGCAAAGAAAATAACTAGAACTAAAGAAATAATTCTAAAAACTGGAAAGAACAAAATACATACATAAATAAAGTCACTGAAGAAAAAAACAAAAATGTATTAAAGGGCCTACTCACAATTTAGAAAAAGATCCACAACTGCCCCAAACTGAAGGAGCATGTTATGTATGTAGGAGTATTGAACTAGAATGGTCATCACCATGATATGTTGCTGAAAATATTAAGTGCTCTAAATAAAGAAGGAATCTTTTGGACCTACAAGAAAAACTGCCTGGTCCCTACTAAGAGAAATCAAATGAGCTTTGCAATCAGCTTTATAGCAGAAAATTTCAATACTAGAGAGCAGTAATAAAGTAGTGAAATCCAAACAGGAGTAAAGTAGTAAGCACCCAAATGATAGCAAAGGTAGAGAATCATGACCCAAGCTGCTCTTCAAGTATAAAAGTTATGAGGAGATTGTACGCAAATGCAAGGACTATTGTCCCTAGGAGCTGTTGCTCATCACTGATGAGTTCACAGATTACTGAGCTAGGAGAAGGTGAGACCCATTTGGAAGATGTAGGTCACTGGGAATATGCCTTCCAGACATATTTCTTGTTCCCAGGGTTCTTTTCTCTCAGCTTTTTTCTCTTGGCTTTTTCCTCCTCTCTTTCTCAGCTGCCATTAAGATGAACCACTTTCCTGTCCCATGGTCTTTCTGCCTTGCCACAGACCATGATGCAACAGACTGTCCTGGTGAGGACAGACTAAAAACCTCTGAAACTATGACCCAAAATAAACCGTTCATCCTTTAAATTGTTCATCTAGTTTAACAGTGATGAGAAGGTAACACAACCAGTAATTAAAACAAAAAGATTTTCAGATTGGATAAAACATATTAAAAATCTCAAACTCTGTTACATACAAAGATACAATAAATTCACAGCTGCAGACAATAGAATGTGGTTCCAGGGACTGGAAGGTAAAAGGGGTGATAAAAAAGAAAATAAGTAGAAATAAATGAAAGAATAGATACATTATGTGAAAATAAAACTAATATGATAAGCACATTTTTTCAAAAATATTTATAAAATGGGTAAATCTTGGAAGTTCAAAGATAGTAGTGCATGCCTTTAATCTCATTACTCAGAAGGATTAGACAGGAGGTTCTGAATTAAAGGGCACCCTGGGTTATATAGTAAGCTCAAGCCCAACCTGCACTACACAGCAAAATAATCTATCTCCAAACAAAACAAAAAACTTTTTGAATAAAGAATAATACAGGAAGCAAAGACTAAAACAATGAAATGAAATGAGATTGAAAGGAGAATCCTGAAAAGACTGCACACACATTTGTAATAACATTCTTCACAATAGCTTAAAGGTAAAAGAAAGCCAATAGTCAATGAATGAATGGCTAAAGGAAACAAAGCATGTATACTATGGGATATTAGCCTTAAAAATAAAGGATATTCTGATGTATTATGACATGGATGAACCTTCAAGCCCTTACTCTAAGTGCAATAAACCAGATACAAAAAGTATTGTGCATTTCTGCTAACATTAAGATGTCGAAAAACAGAACTATATACCAATAACTTTAAGGAATATGCATCCAAAATTCCTCAACAATGTCACAAATCAAAAAGATCATATATCATTAACAAACAGAACTCATCTGAGGGCTGCAAGAGTGGTTCAATGCATGCAAATCAATAAATAATAATATATCACATAAAAAGAAGGAAAAAAATCACATGACCATCTCAACAGGCACAGGAAAAGCCTTTGACAAAAATCCAGTATTCATTCATGATAAAAATTACTGAAGAAAATAGATATAGAAAGACCTTATCTCAATCTGGTAAATGTCATTCATTACAAACGTGTGGTGAGCATCATATTAAATTGAGAAAAACTGAAAACTTTCCTTCTAAAATCAGGAATAAGACAAAGAAGTTTACTATTGTGATTCCTGTTCAACATAGTACTCAAAGTGTTACCAAGAGTAATTAGGCAAGAAAAAAGAAATAAAAGGATATAGATAGGGAAGAAATAAGTCAAATTATTATTATTTGCACAGGACATGATTCTTTATATAGTATACTCTAAAATATCCATTGAAAAACTCAGAATTAATAACCAAATTCAGTAATGCAGCAAGATATAAAGTCAACACACAAAAATCAATGGCCTTCCTATATACCAAAAATTAACCTATTAAGAAAGAAATTAGGAAAATAATGCCATTCAGAATAGCATTGATAAAAATACAACACTTAGGAATTAACCTAACTAAGGAAGTAGAAGGCCTCTACAATGTATATTGCAGCACTCTGTAAAAGGACACTGAAGAGGGCATCAGAAAATGAAAAGATAGCTCCTGTTCCTGGACAGGCAGAACCAATACAGTCAAAATGGCCACACTTCAAAAATTGATATTCAAATTTAACACAATCCCAATCAAAACTCCAACAGGATTCTTGAAGTAGAGAAAACAATCCCAAAATTCACAGGGCATGAGTAGAGACCTAGAATAGCAAAACAGTCCTAAGTAAAAAGAACAAAGTGGGAGCTATCATAATCAAAGATTTGAAGTTATCTTACAAAGATACTGTGATTTAAACAACAATAACAAAAAATAGCATGATACTGGCACAAAAACAGACATGAGGATCACTGAAAAAGAATAGATGTAGAAACAATTCCAAGCACATTCAACTATTAGATCTTTGCTAAAGGGCCCCAAAATATAAACTAGAGTAAACATACCCTTTTTGACAAATACTGACGAGAAAACTGGCTATCCACATGCAAATATTGAATCTAGAGACATATATTGTACCATGTACTAAACAATTTAGAATGTATTAAAGAACTAAAGGTTAAAACAGAAACAACCTGTTTAGACAAACTGAGAACTTTTGAAGTTATTGACCTGGTGAAGGACTTTTTTAACAGAACACTGGTTGCATAACAAATAATACCAAGAATCAATAAACGGGATAACACATATTAAAAAGCTTCTGCACAGCTGGGTGTGGTGGCTCACACCTGTAATCTAGCACTCAAGAGGCAGAGTCAAGAGGATTGCTGAGTTTGAGGCTTGCCTGGGCTACATAATGAGCTCAAGGCCAGCCTGAACTACAAAGCAAGGCCCTGTCTCAAAACAAACCAACCAACCAACCAACAAAAAGCTTCTGCAAACAGAAGAAACAACCAATATAATGAAATGTTAACCAACAGATGGGAAAAAATTTGCAATCTATTCCTCAGAGGACGACTATTTGGAATATAAAAAGAACTCGAAAATAAAAGTCTTAATCAAAAAATGGGCAAGTGAAATGAACACACCCTTTACAGAAGAAGCAAAAATGACAAATAATGTAGAAATTCTCAGCATTACTGGTCATTAGAGAAATGCACATTAAAACAACACTGAGATTCCATCTTACCCCAGAAAGAATGACCATAATCAAGAAATCAAGTAAGAACAAATGCTTGCTAACTTGCATGGAAAAAAGAACACTTTTTCATTAGTGGTGGGCATGTAAATTAGTACAAACACTATGGAAATCAGTATGTAGATTTCTCAAAAAACTGAAACTAGAGATTCCATTTGACTCAGATATTCCTCCTCTAGGTAACATCCCAAACATTTTAAAGACATTGTATTACAGTGATACATGTTTACAGAAGCACAATTCATAATAGCTAAATCTTGAGAATGGCCTATACATCCATCAACATGTGAATGTGCTACTGATACACAAGGTAGATAATCTTCAGTCTTTTATAGTTAAACAGATACAACTTGAGATCGTCATGTTAAATGAAATAAATCAGACACAGGTTAAAATATAACATGGTTTCACTTATATGAGAAACCCAAAATATAAATAAAGGGCAAAATAAAAGATAGATAATAGGAAGTAGGGAGATAAAACTTTCTCAAAGAGAAAGTGGATCAAGAGACTAGAGGGAAGTGGGGAAATGAATGAAGAAAAGGACGTATGCTAAATACATGTGTCCGCTCCACACAAGGAGTACAAACATGTGTTGCAAACACATACAAAAACAAAGGAAGTGAATCAAGAGATGGATGGAAGGTGCAGGGAGGAAAGAGAAAAGGGATGAAAAAGAAATTAAGATGTACTGTGCACATGTACCAAGCTCAATAAGAAACATTAACGTTAGGCACTCCAAATATGTCATAATAAAGAAAATGGCCTTTAAAAGATATTTTTATGATAGTTGAAAAGGAACTGGTAAAAAAAGGAAGGAAATTAAGTTTGCGTAACACATACCTACAAGTAGTTTATTTGCATCACAAATACAAACACAAAAGGGATAATATAACCCTGATAAATCTAATCCATCCTAAATGGGAGACAGGATGAAGAGGGAAAAGTAAAGAGATCTCTTGAACTTATAATGCTTGAATTTTGAGTCATGCAACTATTTTAGTTACTTCAAAAAATATTAATTTGGGAGGGAAGGTCAAACAGGTCAAGAAAGAGGGAAAGACAAGGAGGGAGAGACCACTTTTAGTCTGAAGTTACTTGGTTACATCGCCTTCATCAGTTGTTCATGAAGAGGGCTTTGCCGTAACACTGAAGTGGGATCTATAACATTTGCACTAGCTTTGACTCCTCTCCTCCATACTGCCTTCAAAATATGAAACCAATAATAAACTCAGATACTTGTCGAACACATTTTTGGAAGCCACATTTCTGAAAACAGCTAAGCTTCTTACTCCTGCCGTCAAGAACTATTAATTTCCTCAGGTCTTTATTTATTTATTTATTTTTATCCTATAATCTCTTATACAAGAGAATAGCAGCTGAACAGCAACTAAATTACCACTTCTTCCATAAACAGGTGGTATGAACTTTACATGCTAAATAGTCCCACCATTTATCTCCATCTCTGCAATAGAACCCCATGTACTTATGTCAGCATTAGGAAGCATGTTGACATATACACTATGGCATGAGCTTCTAACTCCAAGGTCAAGCTGAGGACTCAAAACCTAAGTCATGTGAACCATTAGCTGTCTACAATATTCACACAAGTGTGTAAGTGGACTTCAAAATACATTTTGCAAAAGGCTATTTGGAATTAACAATTAATAGCTTTCTGTGATTTGGAGGTTGATGCCATGGAGAATGACATATCGGAGACACTTATAGCTAAAAAAGATGCACATTAAAGCCAAACTCTTTATTTATTTATTTATTTATTTATTTATTTATTTATTTATTTATTTATTTATTTATTTTTAGAAAGGGTCTTGCTTTGTAGTTCATGCTGGCCCTGAGTTCACTATGTAGCCCAGGCAAGCCTCGAACTCAGCAATCCTCCTGTTTCTGCCTCCCAAGTGCTGGGATTACAGGCATGAGCTACCACACCCGGCACTGTGGTATGTGGTACTGATGGCTGGTGGGCATGAGTTACCATGTCCAGCATTATATGTGGTTACCAGGATTGAACTCAGGGCCTTGCACTTGTGAGGCAGGCGCTGGAACCACTGAGCTAAATCTCTGGCCCCAAGGCCAAACTCTTAAGTGAAATAAACAGGACACATGTGTAAATACTGAATAACATCTCTGGTTGAATAAACTGAAACTGTAAGTGAGAAGCATGGTATATAACTGGTGTTGTGAAATAGATGAAGAAGATGGTCAAGAGAGAAGGGGAACTAACTAGGGAGGGGAGGTGCAGGAAAGGAGAGAAAGGATAGGAAAAAATATCAGAAAAGGTAGGAATAAATAGAGACAGAGTCTTTGTAAATGGGTGATAGGGTTGATATATATATTTGATATACAGTATGAGTGTATTTAGGTAGAATAACAAGGCAAAAATATTCTCAACTATCAGTGTGGGTATACCTTTGCAAGGACTTGATATTGTTCTTAATGTTTAATATATTAATAAAAATTAAAATTAAAAAAGAGGCTGGTGCAGACCAAGCATGTACAAATTGCCAAAATAATTGTGTTCCTAGGAAATTAGGATCACTGGCAATGGCAGTGTTGAGTCTAAATGCAATTAACATTTGTGGGTTGAGAATAATGAGACACACACAAGTAAACTGGGAAGGCTACTTGTGTGTTGCAGGAAGAAGGCAGAAGTCAAGGATGCTCAACTGAAAAGGCCTTAGTAACCTGCAGCGAACTACAAACTGAACAAAGAAAGAGGAAAGCAGCCTTCCTGGTGAAAGAAACTGAAAGGGGCCCCAAAATTCAAAGCCCAGGATATCTGACTCACCATCTGATTTTATCTCTGCCTTCTCTCATTTCAGAAAAAAACATTCAATAGTAAGTTAGAATCAAAAATGTTTCTTTTATAATGGAGCTGTTGTTGTGAGCATTTATGAATCTCAGGGAACAAAATATTTGTTCACCTACTACAAATTATTACGCTATTGTCTATAGTATTATCTCTCAAATAACTGGATCAATTTCCTGTGGAAAGATAGGCTAATAAATTTCTACCCTTTGCAGGCCAGTTGATGTGAGACTTCGGATCTACACGGTATTTTCCCAGAAAGAGAGAAAGAGAGAAAAAAACAAAGAGGCAAGAGCAGGTAACAGAATAGTTCAGGGTCAGTGCTAACAGACCCTTCCTAAGAACTCTGTAATATCACACATACACTCTAGCTTAGAATTTAATGTTTCACACACCACAGTGGAGCCTTGGATGCTAGAAGCTGAATCCTGAATCATTTCATGAAGCCATTGTCTCTGAGAATGCTATGTTTCTTCACAAATGCTTTCTGCCACACCCATAGTTTCTTAGAGTGTGGCTTTATGGTAATAGACCAAGCACCTAACACACAGCAGTTTAATTCTCCTTTATTATTATATTTTTAATTTACTGTATGACTAACACTTATTAGTATTCCTTCAGCTGCCACCAACACTGAAAGCTGCAGTCTCTCTAGGTCTCAGCAAACCATAAGAGTAAATGATTGTTTTAAATAGATACAAGGTAGCCCCACCAAACGGGAAGAGTTCGACTCAGTTCGGCGGCACTAGAATTCTGATGTATTTCCCCTTCATCTCAGAAACCTAATTTATATAAGATATCAGAGAAATTAAAAATTAATTTTTAGACTCATACTACACAATAAATCATCTAACCAAGCTCTCCAGTCCAGATGGCTTTTAATTTACCAGCAAAGTAGATCTTCAGATGTTGGAACATAAACCAGGGCTGTCCAATTATGGGGGAAGAAATGCTTCATTCAGCCCAGCAGCTACCAGTGCTAGTGATGGGAGAGGGTAAGGAAGGGGTAGAGGGACCAGAGAGAGACACAGAAGTGAGCACATGTACTTTAATAACACTTATACATTTTCAAAGCACTTTTAAATGAATTTCTACAATTTCTTTGCACTTAGCCAGTTCCTTTGGGACTGAAAGCTACTGAACTGGTTTATCAATAGTCGCCATAGTCAGAGACCCTGACAGGATAGCAGATAGAAACCTATCAAAAGAAAGACAAAAATGATGACATGGAAAGCTAAAATAGAAAATTAACAGAAATCTCCCTTCAACTCTATGGATGGCTGAGAGTAGGAATGGCCAACATTCTTGGGGTCATACTCATGTAGCACAAAAATCAATATTCTGGGCACAGCTAATGAGAAAGAAAGTCCATGACTAATCAGAAATGACATTCATTGAAATAGCCAGCTCAAACACCAGTGGTCTACAGTCCTGCCAGGAAGAGAAATCTGTCCTTACCCTCATTTCATCTTAACTATCTTCATTTTAAAAAGAAAAAAAACAAAAACAAGAAAGCACTCAGAACACTCATATATCATGGGTTGCATTCCTTTATAGACTCTGTGTGTATATATGCACATGCTCTGACCACCACAGCTCCTAGAAGAGCACTCCGAAGAATGCAGTTGAAATGTCAGAATGCAGACTCACTGCATGACCACAAACATACCAGCCCAAGTCATCAGAGGTAGAGTTTGCTTCTCGCTAGAGATTTAGACTCAAAATCATTAATGACAATAGGCCCTTCATTGCTCTTATGTAGACATATGTTGAGGAAAAACTTCAAACCAATGAACTCATTTACAACCATCACTTTATGTTGGGTTAAAATAAGAAAGGATGGTGAAAGATGAAGAATGACATCAAAAGATGAACTAGAACTAGTGAATATTGGGGAGAATAAGGCCCCAAATTTGAACCTGTGCTTGTTGCTGAAGTCCATATAAGTCTGGACACAATGGGGTCACTTTGTGGACTTCCAGAACTTTACTTTGTATATAGAAAAAGGTCCAGGGAAGGAAATAAATCCAACAAAATTGAAACAGGCACAATAAACTCTACTAACCAGCCAGCCTTAATTTAATCTGTAGAGAGTAATAGCACTTTAGAGTAAATTATTTTGTTATCCTTGTTTAATTAAAAGAAAAATAAATATTAACAGGAAAATAATTTGCTTATAACTTGTATTAAATAGATGAATATTCACATGTGAATTTGAAAAAATTAAAAGTGTAGTCTATGTTTGTTTACTTCTTTTCTAGAAAAAGAAATGAAAAGGAGCACATGCCAAGCTACTGTTGGAAGGAAATAAAAACCATCTGGACAGGATATTTTGTGGTTATTTTTAAATGTCAATAATAATATTAATGATATTATAAGCACTGGCCACAAAGATTTCGAGGAAAGTAGATTGTGCATTCATCCAGAAAACAAGAATGGGCGTATTAATCAAATATCACGCCTAGAATGTTTCTCACTTGAAGGTATTCCTGAGGACTTATGCACTTTTAGCATTCATTAGTCATTATAAAATGTGTTCTACTTCAGTGTTACATTGAAAGCAAATGTGCTAGACACCAACCTTCCTATTTAACAAATTAGCATAAGAATCGTGATTGAGGTATACATTTTACCATTTCTCTCATATTCAACAGGGGCATACATTCTTCCAGACTGACATCTAAAATTAACCTATGAGATTGTTACTAGTTTTTCTATCAAGATATATAATAGGGCCGGAGATTTAGCTCAGTGGTTCCAGAAAGTGCCTCCCAGGGGCAAGGTCCCAAGTTTGATCCCCGGTAACCACATATAATGCTGGGTGCGGTGACTCACATGCACCAGAAATCAATACAACATACCACAGTGCGGGGCATGGTGGCTCACGCCTATAATCCCAGCACTTGGGAGGCAGAGGTAGGAAGATTGCTGAGTTTGAGGCTTGCCTGGGCTACACAGTGAGCTTAGGGCCAGCCTGAACTACAAAGCGAGACCCT
The DNA here is from genome assembly GCA_004025085.1 of Thryonomys swinderianus. Lineage (NCBI taxonomy): Eukaryota > Metazoa > Chordata > Mammalia > Rodentia > Thryonomyidae > Thryonomys > Thryonomys swinderianus. The sequence continues at coordinate 27,551 of PVIC010011310.1, forward strand.
GTCTCAAAAAAACAAAAAACAAAAGATATATAATAAAAATATTTTGTGCCCAAGTAAATAAAAATGGCAATTTTATAAATTATGATAAAAATCTTAAATTGGAAAGTATTCATTTTCATATATAGAAACAAATTACTTTTACTCCTTGTTTATTTTAATACTTTTGTATTTTTTTCTTTACTGAAACATCTAGGCTTAATATTTAAATGCTAATAGTTATTTGATTTAACTTGATTACAAAATATTCTACCTTAGTTTATATGTGCTATAATCATATGGTTTTTAAAATTAACCTAATTTGTGGAACCACAATCAGTTTGCTCATGCTTTGTAAGGGACATCCAGATGAACCAGTTTAAATATTTAATCAATCCTGGTGCCTAGAGGGATACTGGCTAAAGGGAAAGGAAGGCTATAATTAATTTTTCTGTAGATTTTATAATATGGATGAATGTTGCTGAAATAAAGCTGACAATCCAACAAGTTTCTTTACTTCTATTCTAAAACATTAATTATTCAGTAACAAAAATAAATGCTTATGTGCTCAATTTAGACATTTGAACCAATAATAGGCATTGCTCTTTTCACTTCTGACATTTCCTCCATGGAGTGAGTAATAAGTGCTGTTTTGAACTCTGTAAGATTGTATTTAGTAGGATTTATGAAAAAAATAATGGTAAACAGCATGACTCACTTCTAGTTTGGCCTTGAGTTGTTTGCCTTGATTCCATAATGACTACCTGAACTTTCATTTCTAACTAGAATGAATCCTTTGTCTGAGTTTTCTCCTTAGTCAAAAGAGCATATTCCTGATGTAATTGTTTGAAATACCATACCTCAAGGCAAAATTAATGCTAACCCTATCGCTTAAAAGTAGTTAAACAATCTTAGAGTGGGCTTGGTTAGAAGACCATATGCATAGGTTCTCTTCAGGAACATATTGTCAGGGTGACATTTATGTCCACAATGAGTATGAATCCACCTAGCACTCTTAGTGCCTCACTATGTTGGACACAGAAGAGAATGGCTCTGGGAGTTTTCAGACTAGGAAACAGAGGAGCTTACCTCATACCTAATTTTGTGCTCTTCACAATGTCTCCAGAAGATGGTAGTTTCATAAAATCCTGTTTATATTTCCCCTGAGTCATCTGAAAATGTTTGTTAGGTGAAGGTTGGTTATCCAATGCCAGGAAATTAAACATAGGTCAACTTCATTTGAAGAGAATTTCCAAAAACTGCTTTGAATTATTGTACAAAAAGATTGAATCATGTACTGTGAATCCCTTTAATAATATAAACTATAGGCACCAAACATCAAAGCCTCTGCTACATCCAAATCATACTTAATAATGTAATATGTAATCTTTTTAAATTAGAGGTCAATCTTAAACAAAAGACTCACGTTTGGATTGTTCCCCACTCTTTAACATCTGCCTCCTTAAGAAATTAGCTATCTGATAGTCTTGAACACAAAAAACATCATAAACTTGGTACTATCAAATATGCAAAATGAAGTTGGAGGCTTCAAAGATCAAAAGGGGGAGCATAAAATAGACTTTGTCCTTGAGAATCAATCAGAAACACCTTCTTCCATCTAGCCCTACTCTTTCCACAGGCAGCCTTGAACTTGGTGCTGCTCCGTATTAAGGAGTCACGGGAGCATCGCTAGGAGAAATCTAGGCCTGGATATTTCTCAGTAGGCTTCCCTCCAGCCTGCTGCAGACTGCTGTGTTTTCAGGTCCTTGTGGTTAGTTATGACTGTAGACTCCTTGATGTTTTATCCTCTTTCCCCACCAGTACTGTCAAAAAGAACCAGTTCTCCTAATACAAGGCAGTTCCTAGATCTGTTCTGAGGTCCTTGTCACCTTTCCCTACCCAAGGATATTGACTTAACTGTTTTCAAATTCTCTAAGCCAGCTCTTTTGCACAAACATTTAAACATATAATATTAAACAGCAACAAAATTCTCTCTTGACCCATAACCTCTTCTGATCACCTCAACTGCCCTCTGCACTGTTGAACTGTGATAACACAAATAGCATCTTCACATAACCTCTAAGGGCAGACCTCGTTGTCCAAAAGCTGTTCTGCTATATTTACTAGACTGTGGAAGCGTCCATGAGACTGTCTGCCTTTTCTAAAGTACCTAGGAACAGTCTTTTACATGGCATAGATGTTTGACAAAATTCTGTTAAACTGAATTCGCACAACTAAAACAATGATGTGAGGAATGGGTGAGAAGAATAATGGACTTGATGCACCTTCTGATTCACTGACTCCCTCATCCCCATAGCAACCAGGAGTATCTCAGAGACTCAGTGCACAACACATGCTCACAGTAGGTTCTACCTAGACTGCTTGTGACAAGCATGTAATGAATTTTATAAGGCGGCCACTTAAATTCTTGAATATAAGTAATGTGCCATGTCAGAGGTGTTATCAATCTTGGGAAAACAGATCTGTCCTAGTGCTCAGAAAATAAGAGATGTTATTGTAGAAATGATCTGATTTAAAATTGGTTGTTTTCAATATGTTAATGGCTAAGACTCTATAACTTAGATTAGTTCAATGCAGAACAAAGACATTTTAGGTGTATTTATCTCTTCAGAACTCACAAAACACAGGCTGCATCTTTCAGGAAGTAGGTTGTTTCGAAGTTGGACATCAAGATATTAAGCTGAGGACAAACCAGAGCACCTAATTATCGAGTCTGGGTCACAGCGGTCAATCAGTGAACCGAAGGAAAATAAATAATTAATTTCTCAAGCTCATTCCTGATTATTGTCCCCAAATGCTTAGCTTCATGTGCAAATAAAACTACCACACAACAAATAAACTTGCATCTGTCATCAGTTTGCTTTTTAAAATCTGAGGCGACAAAGAATATCCTAGTGGATTAGTAACAATAATGTAATATAGTAATCATTTTCTTCATATATGACAGCTGAAGATATTCTATGTATACAGACATACATGTATATACATAAACTAAACTAAAATTCTTTATAATTAGGTAATACAAGAATGAAGAATGGATCAGTAAACAAATAGATGGATCTACTTGCATAAAATAGCTTCCACAGGGTGTGGTGGCTCACATCTGTAATCTCAGCACTTGGGAGGCAGAGGCAGGAGGATTGCTGAGTTCGAGGCTTGCCTGGGCTACATAGTGAGCTCAGGGCCAGCCTGAACTACAAAGCGAGACCCTGTTTCAAAAAAAAAAAAATGATACTTACCTTCATCTCATAATAGCATCCAGAAAGCCACTCTGTAGGAAAATAATGGTATGTGCAAGATTGCAAAATCAGGCTCTAATGTCTAGAAATCCATTATATGCTCCAGGGATATTTTGAAGAAATTTCTTTAGAATAATAATAGGATGGAGGTCTCTACTCATGTGATGTGTTCTGGTTAGAATAAATATTATTTTTTCATATCTCCACCTGAAGGTAACAGGTATGCAGTGCTAGTTAGAAACCCTGACCAACTTGAGATCACAGCCTGGCTAAGCGGCTGCTGTGTCCCTTTCTTACACTGACCTCAGAGTGGGAGAAGAGTTCATTAGGTTTAGGTAAAATCAGTGATAAGAAAATGACTGGAGACATCAAATAATGAGGGCGACGATTTTGTAAAGTTAGAATTTGAGGACCTACTCTATACTAATGAACTGCCAAAAAAATTTACATTCTTTATCTACATAATTCAGTATCTAAGCCTATGATGTAAATAACATCTCTACTTTTCAGTAAAAAGCCTGCATTGTAAAGCTTAGATAAATAACTAAATCAAATGTCTATTTGACAAATCTGGAGTTCCAACTCCTGGTCCTTGTATATTTCTCTTCAATATTTCCAAACAGAGTCAGGAATTTCTTTAATTTTTTTCAGATTTGGAAATAAGAGGCTTAACTATACACAATTCTACGCAGTGTGATACCAACATCGATACAATCCTTTTATAAAGTGATGTTTCCTCTTGGGGGAATGAAGTGAATTATTATTCAGTTCACTGATAACGTGATATTTACAGCAGAAAGATGAATAATCCAGATCCCTCAGTTCAGTGCTCAACCCTATATCCACAATTCAGTACAGATGATTCACATTAGGGGTAAAGTTCTGTACTTATGAGTCAGACATGAAATTATTACAGAATGGCATCTACTGCCTCTTCACAGTGCCACACACAGCCTGCAGCAAAACATAATCCTTCGGAAACGTCTCAACTTTTTAAAGAGCCACTCATGCAGATTCGACCACTGTTGTGGCTTGTGTCTAGATGTCCCCCGAAGCCTCACACAGACATGGGCGGGGCTCTCTACAGAGGAGGCTGGAACTAGTGTGTGATGCTGGAGTTGATTCATGTAGGCAATGCTAGGGTCAAGGGCAATGGGTTTAGAGGCGTGAGTGCTCCCACCCTAAGGAGCCTGGGTAAGATGTAAGGGACAGAAAGAGCTGTGGTCGTTCCTTGCTTCTTTTGTTACTTTCTCCCCACCATGAACTGTTTCTCCTCTGCGATGTCCTCTACCATGTCACCGTGCTGTGGACCCAGGTATTTATGGACTGAAACCTTTACAAATTGTGAGCTCAGTAAACCTTTCCTCCTTCAACTTTGAGTGTCGGGTATTAGCAAGGAGAAAAGGAACTAAGACTACCACTGCTGTGCCTCAGATAAGGAAGCATGAAGGAAACAAATATTTTTAATTTTGTCAGTTTTATAAGTACCTAATAATGTAGAAACAAATTCTATAATTAGGATAATTACTTATGGGAAATAAATTGTGCTGATGTGATGTTTCCTCATCAGAAACATTGGTTAGAATTGTTGAGTGAGGAGGGGGGAGTGGGTAGGGATATGGGTAAAAATGAGAATTAACTTGTGGCATATACTGGTACAAATTTCCCAATGTTATATGTGATTTTGAGATGTATATAAATTGTACCAATAAAGAATTCAATAAAAAAAAAGAATTGTTGAGTGAAATAAAGACAAGGACCTTAAGAATATCAAAATGTAGAGCAGAAGGGAAAAACCTTATATATGAGAAACTGCAAACTCATTTCCCACAGGAAGTGACATCCGCAGTGCAAAGCTAGCTTCACATATTGTAAACCACAGGATACTACCTTGCATTCATGGTGTTAATGAACGGAGCCACCTATGCAGAATTGTATGAAGAAAGCAATATTTTTGTTCGTCCCTTTGCAACCCACTCAAAAACTGAACAACTAAAACACCTGAACAAACACGGTTTGCCAAAGTCTTCCTACCTTTATTCAAAATTACATGGGCCTAAAAATAGATATTTTTTCATTCCAAACTATCCATATGTATATGAATTTAAATAATGATATTAATAGTGTTAACATAATTTTAAATTCTCCTTTTCATTAACAGTTGTATCTGTTTGGGTATCAAATTAGTACAAAATCATGAACACTTTTTTCCCAACAATGGAATAATTTTTGCAAAAATACCAATGCACTCGGGCTTTTATCTCTTTCCATGGCTTTATGCAGCAGTCCATTTTCTCCCAGAAGCCCTACCGGCTCTTCACTTCTCTTTTACTGTCTTTAGATGCATTCCAGGTCACAAAGTCAATTGAAAAGGTTGCACCAAATGCATTGTATTTGGAGCAATCCTTCCTGTGAGATTTTGACTTTATCTCCACACTACCATCTCAAAAAGCATGCATTCAATTTCATATAAATCAGCCCACATTGGCTACACATTGTAAATACAGTAAGTATTACCTTATTATTTTACATTCATTCTGGGGCATTAAGTACATTAAGTACAGTAAAGTTTGCATGAACTACTTCGCTGGTCTGGAGTTTGGTTTATATGCATCCCGAAGAGATCTAATCCTGTGATACATGATCCATCTTCTCAGAAGCAGCTATCATGAATATTTCCTTATTTCCTTTGTCAGCTCCTTTCTTTCTCTTTCTAGACATCAAGAGAGAGCCTCTGGCTCATGAAAATATCCAATAACTCATTATACCTGCAGCTTTTCCATTGCTGAATTGTATAATGTTTGGGGGGAAATTGTTCTCTGATGCTATCTTGTTTAGATTCAACTCCCAGCTTTTTTGCCAAGCATGACCAAGAAAGTTGTTCATGTTTTTTTGTTGTTGTTGTTGTTTTATTTTTTTGGTTTTGGGTTTTTTTTTTTTTTGGTTCAGCTTCTGCATTTGTAGAATGGGGATAAAAAGAGCTCCCTCCTAAAGCCATTTGGAGAATGAATTACTATAAATGAAGCATTTAAAACAGGACCTAACACACAACACATATGCATAAGTAGGTAAGGGAAATATTAAACTTAATTTTATATCCAGAAATCCTGAAATACATGGGATATCTTTTAGAAGTTTGATCATTGGTCCTACAGAGTTGTGGGGTTATCGGTGAGTAAATGGGACATAAAGCCACACACAGATTTATGTGAGATTTCCCTGGGCACATGAAAGAGAGAGAATACAAGAAATTTTAGAACAGTGTTTAAAGCAAATTCCAGACTGATCCAGAATTCAGTGGCTATCTTGTTGAGTAGATATGAAAGTTAATTTATTATAAACAAATATAATTTCATTATGAAATAATAATCTCTGACTCAGAAATTCTTTACCTTCTCACAGAAAATAACACTGCTGTGATACAACATGATTATATTTTTATATCTTTCTTTTTAACATTAAGTTTATTGGCACAATTTAGACATACGTGATGACTACATCCCTCGTGTTTAATTTGTTTCTGCACATGATGTATCTTGATTGTTATTCCCCACCCCCCGTTCCCTTGCCCTCCCTTCAACCCTTTGGCCCCTTCTCATTTATAAGAGCTTTGGTTCCATTTTATTTTTCTTTTGTATTTTTTCCCCCTCCCTTGTGTCCCTTTCTATATGAACATTTTCTTCCTGTTTCACACTATTATACATTTTGGCCCTTATTTATACTTTCAGTTTCTCATGCCAGGAAAAAAATCTGATACTTACACATGTCTAATTGTTTACAGTGACTTTAGCTGTTCATCCAGCTCTTCCCTAATATATCTATTGTCGTAGTGGTACAAATTAATGTTCTTGGGCCAGAGATTTAGCTCAGAGGTTCTGGCACCTGCCTCACAAGCACAAGGTCCTGAGTTCAATCCCAGTAACCACAAACAACAATGCTGGGCATGGTGACTCACGCCCACCAACAATCAGTACTACATACCACAGTGCAGGGCGTGGTGGCTCACGCCTGTAATCCCAGCACTCGGGAGGCAGAGGCAAGAGGATTGCTGAGGAATGAGGTTTGCCTGGGCTACACAGTGAGCTCAGGGCCAGTCTGAACTACAAAGCGAGACCTTGTCTCAAAAAAAAAAATTAATGTTCTCAAAAGAGGCATAAAAATGAAGTGACTAAACTCTGTGAAGAGCACAGATGTAGCGGGAGGGAGGCAGTAGTCTAAGGGAATCTATTTAGGATTTGCTGGCTCTGGCCTTCAGCACCTAGGAAGAACCTTGACCTTAGGATCACAATGGCAAAGCCCATTTGGTAGAAGGTCAAGGATGAGAAGTCATCAAATAGAGGGCCTCAGAGAGATAGTAAGCTCCTCAGCAGGTGTTAATTTGAAAATAAATTATTTTCAAATCATAAAATCTTAGCTCAGTGTCCTGATAGGTTGTGAACATGGAAAAACAAGAATAGATATTCAGATAAAATCTCCAGACTCATTCTATATAAGTATACTAAATGGCAGATAAAAGCTGATTTCTAATCCTTTGTGACCTTTCTGTTCTTGCTTTGAAGTCACTCTATCAGTATTTGTATTAATTTTCATAAATATTTGTATATTTTGTATAATTTCATTTGGCTACAGAAAAACCCTAGACATGCCAAATAAATTTAATAATGTGCCCACAGCAAAATAACACTCTGCTAGTATTTTTCATATTTCTAATTTAAACATAGACTTAGGCTGGGGGTGTAGCTTGAGGTAAGCATTTGCCCAGCATGCACAAGGCCCTGGATTCCAAATATTGTCACTCCTTACTCCAGTACGAGTGGTCACTTGCCCAACTGCCCATGGTATTATTATATTTTGGCACCACTTCAACATAGTGCTGACTTACATAATGCTCTTTCCTGCCTCATTAATCTTTCTCCCTTCCTTCGGATCTTCCCATAAACAAGTGGAGACCAAATGTACAGAGATCTTTTCTGACATCTCTAAGCACAGCCGTCAGCTTAGTCCAAGCCAGCTTAGTCCAAAGCCAGCATGAGCTAAAGGGCACACCACAGCTGGAGATTGCCCGGTCCTCTCCAACCTTGGGCCCTCCGCTGGAAACCATAGATCAATCCCCAATAGCCACCGCCAATCCCACCCACCACTTGTGCTATATAACACTATACACTGCATTCAGTAAACCAAAGTGTTCCAGAAACCTCTCCAGAGTTTGCTGTGTGTGTGTGTGTGTGTGTGTGTGTGTGACTCTGCACCTCACCCTCTCGTGTGCAGCTCTGCGACAACAATGTAAGACCTCCTCGATGCTAAATCCATTAGTCAATTTGCACTCCTCGCTCAGGTAATCAGCAATTAATCACTCATTCCTTGCTGAACATGGTCTTCATCGACTTCCAATACCCCCTCACTAAGGGCTGTTTTTCTGCCTCACCACCTGCTCTTCGGTATCTTTCTGTCTCCTTAGATCCCCAACCCCAAAGCATTGAATTGGCTTTTCTTATATTTCTGCAGGCTTAAAATCATCAATAACTAGATTACCATTGGAAACAAGACTTGAACTTCAGACTCACATAACCAACTGCCTACCAACTCTTTCCACGGATATGACTGAATGCACATATTAGATTTAACACGGACATCTTGATCTTCCTTCCCTCTCAGGAAACAGCGAGTCTGATTTGCAGTTTCTCAGACAGGATTCAGAGGGTCACTTCGACTTCTCACTCTCTTGCAATTGATACCAATGAACAGTATATTACATCAACTCTAACTGCAAAATGTACAGAGATCTTTTCTGTCATCTCTAAGCACAGCAGTCAGCTTAGTCCAAGCCATCCACATCTCCTGCCTGGAGTAATGTATTTATCTTGTGCAGTAGATTCTATTGGTACTCTTCCCTATCTCCTCACCAGACAGGTGTACTCAATGTTGCATTGATTTCCAAACAGTCCTGCATGGGACGCTCAGAACATTACCTACAGGAGACCCAAGGAGAGCCTTCCTCAGCAGAATCTGCAAGTTATGATCCCCTTCCCCCAGCTGGCCAACAGCCATGGATCTATTAGTATAGGAATATGTGAACTAGACCACCTTTCTCAAGGCGGGACAGTTCTGGACATACTCCAGAGCTCTGCCTGTGATCAAGTTGAACCTTGGTTTAAGATCTAACTACATTTCTACTTTGGTCTCAACCTCTGTCCCCTGGGCCATATCCTGCTGTTTTCCCTCTTCAGTAGGTTTTTTTCTGAGAACACTGACTTCATGTATCACCTGCATGGTCATCTCCACTGCAGGCTCTCCTGAGGAACCAAACCCAAGAGGTGTCTTTACTGACCTTAAGTGCGCTTTCACTGTCCTTGTCCACTCTCCCCTTAGTGGACAAAAGAGCTCAATAAATCTGAAGTGCAATGTGCACTCTTCATGTGGACACCTGTGCAAGGTCTTCCATCTCACTCAAGTTATGGCCAAACACTGTGGTCTATTCAGCACTACGTGATCTCTCTGACCTGATCTCCAATAGCTTTTCTCTTCTCTCTTTCTACTCTAGCCTCAATTGTATCCTCAGGATACTTAAAGTATAATGGGGGATGAGGAGAATTCAGTATGCCTGACAGATAACTGCCTATCACTTGTCTTTCAAACTAAAAACTGTGTGAGGGTAGATACGGTTCACTCTTTGATAGATTTCCAATCTAAAAGTTTCTGGCATTTAGTTGGAATCAAAATACATTCATTGAATTAATGAATCACCTGTTTTATCTGCTTCAGTGCTCCCCTTCCCTGTTTTGCTGCCAATACTCAAATCAGAAACGGAATTTATTTCATGCTAAGAATTTACTGTCAAAGATAATTCTCTTAAACAGGGAAATAAAATTTATGCTTTTTTTGCTACTTTGAGCTAACAGCTTTAACTTCTTAAAATCCTAGTCTGGGAGAAGCAAGAGTCTGAGAAAAAGAAAGAATAGAGAACATGGCCTTCTGGAGTTAAAGGGGCATTTGATTATGCTGTTACTTCTACTAGCTCCAAAAGATGAAGTGCCCAAGTTAATAGGGCAGCAAGTGCAGCTTAATTTAATACATATTCAACATCTGATTCCAATAGTGAGCCGCATCTGTCAGCCATATAGACATCCTGGGGTTTGCTATAAAAAGTGATGCGCTGTCCCCAATTCAGCTATCTTGGAAAAATAAAAACTAAATTAAAGCCTGAGGTCAATCACATAAGTCAGACATGCCAAACATCACCCTAAACAACAAGCCAAAGAAAAAAAGTGTACATTGCTATTCTGCAATAATTTTCTCACCTTTTCACAGTAAGAACTAAAATCTATATAAAATTATCAGACAAAATTTTTATCTTAGTATTTAGAACTCTATCAAATCTCTATTCCTTTAATAACAAACATATGGCCAAAAAATGAACTGAGGATAAATCAACTTGATATTTTCAATACAGTCTTTAACTATCAAAACTCTCCTTCTAAACAGCAAACTTATGAGTCTGTCTGAACCAAATCTGTATACTTAGGTTTTTATTAGAAGTCAAGCTGGGCTGGCTGACAAGGCAATTTTGTGAATTATGCCTTTGCAAATAATATATTTAAACTCTGTCTATTAAAGACCAACTCAATATGTATTTATTAGGCTTGCTCCACATGAGGCAGTAGGGCAGGGTATGGGACTCAAGAAGGAGGTTTATTGGATGTGATGGTATACTGGGTGTGTTTTCAGGACTTGATACAAATAGACACCTTTTAATGAATAAGAAACATTAACCATTTAGTTACATAAAACTAAAATTCCAATTATGAACATGTGCCAGCAAAGAGTGTAAACATGATGTACCACAAACATGTATTAATAAATTAAGCAATAAAAACTAGCTCAATAAAATGAAATGGAAAATTAAAAATCATAAACATCTGGTAATTACACTGAAGAAAATACAGAGAGTGCTATGATAGCGAATAGGGGACTCTAACTTTAGGAAAGATTTGCAAAGCACAGTAAAATTCCAAAGATGCAGACTATGGGGGGGGGGTTCACTGAATAAAGTAGTAAGAGAGGTAGGAGCAGGAGTTACTAGCAGAGAGAAAGGCATGAGTAAGAGCCCCAAGGCACTGAAGAGAAAGTCAGGATCCATGGAGCTCAGAGAGAGGTCGATGTGGAGACAAGGTGTGATTCTAACTTTAGAGCCCCAGAAGGTGAGGTATCAACAGCTTTTAAGGCAAGATTTTGGGTAAATACTTAGATGAGATTCACGCTTTGAGAGATGTCTCTAAGCACAATGTAGGGACCAGATTGGATGGAAGCACAAGGAAAATGTTTCTAAGTAGAGTAAGGCACCTATTATTGTGGTCAATGCCAGCTTGGAGAGGCTGGTATGGATAAGCAGAGAGGGATACAGGGAAAAATCAGCAGGCTTAGTGACAGCTGTCATGTTCACAGAGAAAACATCAGGTTGCAGTGAGTACAAAGTTGGGGAAATTCTGGGTATTTCGGATCCAAACTGTCACAAAATAATGGTAAAATTCATCTTCTGAATCTCAGAAGACAAATAGGGCTGAATTTATAGATAAGTGAGTCCTTGGTTTATACATGATAATTCAAATCAGAATACTGAGAGGCATGAAAAGTATGGAGTAAGGGAGAAGGGAGCCATGTAAGACTGTACTTGAGAAACTCCTGGAATTTAAATGCCAAGTAGCAGTTAAACAAGCAAAAGAGAAGGCAGTAGAAGAAAACCAGGAGACAGCTACCTAGATGGAGCCAAGCAAGAAAACTTGTGAAAGCACAAGGGAGGAAGCGAGGGTATCACCACAAATACTGTGAGAAGCTTTACTTGTTACCTAAAAATTGAAAAAGATACAGAACAACATGTATCAAGCTTCTGTGATTCACAAAATTATAACCATGAGTTAATTAAAATGCTCTCAAGACACATCAGAAGTTCCCTAAATTGTTTTGTAGCAAAGAAAAAGCCACATGTTATAAAATTTTGTAGATATGACAGACATGTTTTGTTTTTGTTTTTGTTTTTGGACAGGGTCTCGCTTTATAGTTCAGGCTGGCACTGAGCTCACTATGTAGCGCAGGCAAGCCTTGAACTCAGCAATCCTCCTGTCTCTGCTTCCTGAGTGCTGGGGTGACAGGCGTGAGTCACCATGCCCAGCACTGTGGTATGTGGTATTGATTGCTGGTGGGTGTGAGTATCCATGCCCAGCATTCTATGTGGTTACCGGGGATCGAACTCAGGACCTTGCACTTGCGAGGCAGGCTCCGGAACCACTGAGCTAACCCTCCGGCCTAACAGACATGTTTTAAGGATAACAGAAATAAACTGAGGTCAATATGGTACAGTGTCACCTGACATTAAACAGAAGGCCAGAAAAATTCATTCTGTCTTTTGTAGGTACCCAGCAAGGCTGTTTTTCATGTACAGACAAGTGACTAGGGTTGGTGACAGCAATGTATACTAATTCTGGGCCTGCCCAGAGAAATCAGCTACAGTTTACCCATTGACTTTTTGCTGGGAGATAAATATGAAGCCTGAGATAATGAAAACATAGATGGACAAAAAGAAACACATAAGTCTGAGTGAGCAGGTCAAAGGCAACTGGTCAGCCACGCAAACAAAATTTTCATGAGTGAAATAAATTTCAATTGTGTTATCTACTGGGATTTGAAGATTACCTACTACAGTATTTAGTAGTAATTACTCTAACTGATACAGTGAGGTGAGTAACTTGGAAGTAACCAAATGGACAGGACTTATCCCACAGCCCATGGTCGTCTTTTAGTCTTCCTCGATATACGAATAAACCTCAATGATACAAAGCCAAAGGACAGTCACTTTGTAGGAAGGCTTTCTTTAAATTTGAATGGCTCAAAATAATTTCAAGGGGTTTGTTTTTAATGGTTTTTATGTATGGTTTTTGATATAAATTACAACTGAATTACACTTTACCAGAAGTCTGATGTCTCTGACAGATCATGAAAAAGCAAACTGATTTTTGCCATAAATATTGTGCTATGGTGATTTAAATGCTAATTAAACAAAAATGTAGCTCTCACACATTGAAAACAAAACTCCAGACTTTAAAAATATGCATTCTTTGCTTAGAAGAACACCAAAATTTATTTAAGAATGTGTTTATATATAACAATATGCAAATGCTCATATGACTGCTTGGCAGACATGCTGAGGAAGCATCATAGAAAATCTGAAATGCATATTGCATATGCTTAATCACAAATTTCAAAAATCCTTGGAGGGGGAAGAAAGCCAACAACAGCAGGGTGATGGCATGAGAAGAGTTCTACAGACAGAACAGGAAGTACTGAATGCACAAGAGATAGTACGGTGGTATCTCAATTCATGAACTCAGTTCCCCTCTCCATCTCTCTGGTCGCAAGCCAAATTGGACAAGAACCAAATCAAGTCCCCATAAAATCCATGTTGACCTTGAGCACTCAGTTTGATTCAGTTCTCAACCAGCTTAGTTTGTGAATAGAATCATGGAAAGAATCAAGTTGATGAACCAAGGTACCATTGCTTTATTAAGATGATTTGTGGTGCTCTCTGCTTGTAGACATTTTTTTCAAGCATAGTTTTAGTATTTGTTAGTAATTGTAGTTACAACAATTTTTTTTTTTTTTTTTTCGACAGGGTCTGGCTTTGTAGTTCAGGCTGGCCCTGAACTCACTATGGTGCCCAGGCAAGCCGCCGTGAACTCAGCAATCCTCCTGTCTCTTTCTCCCGAGTGCTGGGATTACAGGCGTGAGCCACCACGCCCAGCATTATATGTGGTTACCGGGGATTGAACTCAGGTCCTTGTGCTTGCAAGGCAGGCGCCAGAAACACTGAGCTAACCCTCCGGCCCCAGTTATAACAATTTTTTTTTTTTTTTTTTT
>PVIC010011311.1:0-41568 GCA_004025085.1 Thryonomys swinderianus
ACTTTGATGTTAAATTATGTAATACATTCAAATTTATAAGAATGACATATTTATTAGCATCCTTTATAAATATGAAGCTGTAATCCAACTTGGCTGTATAAACAGGACATTGTCCTAATCTTAATATTCAGTACTCTACCATTTCTTTATGCTTACCAAATGTTACTACTTACTCATTCATCTCGGATGCTTTTGAGCTAGTAAGCATCTGAATTTGCTTTTGTTGTATGCATTTTGTGTTTTAAAAAACAATTCTGGGAGATATTTTTTACTCCAGAATGTTATGATAGTTCTATGTTGTAATACTCCTGATTATATCTTTCTTTACATTCTAATCAGTAATACACACTGTTACCCTCAGATTTGTGTCTCTGTGTCTTCAGTTCTCTTGTGAATATTTTAGTAACTCTAAAAAATACAGTGAAATTTTATTCTGTTTTTCTTTTGATTAGATTGGAAATTTAATTGCCACTCTAAACTATGAGGAAGTTGGCAGCTGGGTGACTCTCTGTGTATATCATATTTAAAAAAATTATACAGATATGAATTCCATATTGATGAGTAGTCACAAAGGGAACATAGGGATTTAAATGACTGCAGAGTTTTATCCTTGCTTCCCCTGAAGGCAACTGTTATTCTAATGGGTAAATCTGAAGATTATATTTGTGAGTTGCTGAACTTAACATAAACACAGTTATAGAAGTTTCCCTCTTTTGCATCTGGTTTCTTTCACTTTGTGTTTTCTTTTTTTTTCTTTGTTTCAGTGCCAAGGACGGAACACAGAGCTTTGCACGTTCTAAGTGAATCCCAGCACTGAGCCACCCTTCAGCAGTTTTTATTTTGAGAGAACAATTCATATTGGTGTTTCTAACAGTCAAAATTTTATTTTGCTTCTTCTATCATATCCCCTAAAATGTATCTACTGAATAACAGAATTGATTATTATCTTAAATTTTATTATGGTACTTTATCAATCTTTTTTATGATTACTGTTCTTTAATTTTGGTTAGGAACTACTTCTCCAATCCCCAATTTTATTAATCACAGTTATTTTTAGGTGTCAACTTGACTAGGCCGCAAAGTGTCCAGACTTTTGCTCAAACGTTCTTCTGTGTAGTGTATAAATCAGCTGCTTTTGGATGGGATCAATAGGAAGTCAGTAGACAAAAATATAAAACAGTAGTGTGTCCTCTATAATGTGAATAGGCAAGCCCTGGTCAATTGAAGCCCCGTGAACGAGAAAAGGCTGATCCCCTTCAAGTGAAAGAGAACTTCTCTGCCTCGTGCCGTTCCCCCTTCACCATCAGTTCGTCCTGCTTCTGCCACAGTTTAGCTTTGCAGCTCCTTCCTGAATATCAAATCTGCTGATTGTCGACTATCAGCCTCCACTGACATGAGATATTCCCTTAGAATAAGTCTCTTTATACATTTCCTATTGGTTCTGCTGGGCAATTCTCAGTAATGTATTACCCACTTCTTATTTGTGAAACTCTATTATTATATCTTTTACAGGCTATCTATAGTGAAATATTTTTGTGTTACATGGAAACAAGTTTCAGGAGGCTAGACGATTTTGCATAAATTAGTCCTACTTATAAATTAGTACAAACTGTGTCATATATATTCTTATAATTCTATACAGTTTCTAAAAGGAAATATTAGGAATTATTAAAATGATTATTTGTAAAAAACTAATTATTTCCAAGAAGTAAGACTACACGGTTAAGGAAGCTGAGTTTGTGCTTTATACAGTGGGAGGAGAGCGCGCCTTTGTAGTTAAACATGCTTAAAATCTCCCTTTTGCCAAATAGATTTTAAAAAGCATGATTTTGTAGAAGGTCAGAAAAAGAGTGAAATAAAAAATTCAACAAATATCATGAGACAGGGATTGTTTTCTGCCAGTAGGGCATGTAATTTGGATAATGTGGCGGAAGACTATGTCAACTACTCAACATCTGTTAATGTTTCCAATAGAAATGGGCACAATAGAAGTATTGAGAGTGGTGTCTATCTCACCTTCCTGCCTTTTGGATGAACACAGTGCAGATACCTTGGCTTATTTTGTATGCTGGCTCTTTGACTTTCACACTTGCTTTTCAATGTGATTCTGTTGTAGAGAGTTGGGAGAGAGCAAGTAATATAAAATAGAACTACGTAAATGAGTTCTAGAATGTATGATAGATTTTGTAAAATAGGAAATATTCAAAGGGAATGTGGTGTGGGAACATAATGAGTTAGAAGAGTAGTTCCAATGGTGATAGAAAACATGGTAATAAGGGAAATCAAATTTCATGAAGATATATTAAACTTTTCTGTGTTTGATTCATTTCACTTAGATTATGGTGTCATGAGCCATCCATTCTTCTACAAATGGTGCCAATTTATCCTTCTTTAAGGGTGAGAGTTACAATTGTGAGTGCACACCACATTTTAAAAATTCATTCATCTGTTTATGGGCATTAGTTCACTTTCATAATTTGAATGCTATGGATTGTCCTGCTATAAACATGGATTTGCCCATGTCACTATAATATGATAACTGCAATTGTTTTGAGAAGATACCCAGAGAGTTATAGTAGAGATAAATATCCTATGATTTCTCTTAAATGAGAGGCCCCACATATAAATAACTTCAACAGCAAAATCAAAGAGTGATGGTAAGGAGAAGAGAGGTAGATTCTGTGGGGGTGGGACTGGGGGTTGGGAAAAGAGGGAGAAGAAAGATGGGGGAAAATGATCAAGATGCAGTTTGTGTATGTACAAATTCGGCAAGACAAATGTCATTAATTTGAACTGCAAAAATATGCTAATTGGTCCCTCTTCTGTCCCTCTTAGGCAGAAGCTTTTCTTTCCGATAACCTTTCCTACTCTTAACCCCCACTGTTCCTACAATTCGTTTTTTAATTTTAAGAGAACACAAACTCATGATTCAGTTGTCTAGCAGGTTGGGAGTTATTCCATCGTTTGTATTATTTTAGCTTAGAGACCATTTTTGGGTTACTTGCTACACTGTGTCAGTACCATATAACTGCACTGAGGTAATTCTTTTTGCAAATATTTTATCAGTATTTTTCCTAGATGGCAGGCAAAATTTGTTTCACAAATATTTCCCGTGTGATCACCTAAAATTCCATATCCCTTTGTATTTTTTTGTGATTGTCTACATTTTAATATATATAGGCAAAACACTTTAAAAAGTGTTTACAATTAACATGACAACTTGCTTCTTTCTGTAGTTATCTATTCATAAATTCATTTTAAAGACCAATAGTAATGGATTAGCAATGTAAGTGACTTTTCTGTAGTTTCTGCTAAGTAATGTTTTGCTTAATTTCACTTTCTCAACTATGATTAAGTTTGTTAAAATATATTTTCTCCTGTGGGCTGAAACTAAAAATCCATTTGGATGTTTGGGTCATCTGATAAAAATTAATACTTTGTCAGAAAATCTGAACTGTTTATTTCCATAACAGAAAAAGTAGAAGAGAAATAAAATAACAGCCTTGAAAATTATACCCTCAATTAGGTCTAAAGTAAAAGCAAAATAAAGTAAATGCTTGTGGTAAAACTCTTCTATTTACATGTAAGTCTCAGGTTGCAACACTTTTATTTCAAATAAATAATGTATAATTGAATGCTTTCTACTTTAGGGCTCTTTGGCAATTATTGCAAAGTTATTAAAATGCATCTTCTGTCTCTATTCAGACTTATTTCATCTCATTTTCATTCTGAAATGTTGTTTTCTGTTTAGTTGATAGATCAGCAGAAAAAAGTGATTATGCTATGTGTTGAAAAATATGGACATCCTATTTCACAAGTTGCAACATTTACATTTATGTGTAAGTTACAGATAAATAAAAATTGGTGCAACTGAGGAGTATGCATTGTAGTAAATGGGTAACTCATATTCAAATGTGAAACTTTCCTCCTTGGCATACATTTTGTGTTTCAAGTAATGTTCCTGTTTACTAAACTATCTGAACGGTGTAACCACACTGGGAAAGAGTCAGATGCTTTGGAGGGGGATTAGGACTCACCCCATTCTAAACTTCTCCACAGATGGTTCAGGAAAACAGGCTGGAGTTCACACCAGCAGGAAGGCCGGAATGTCAGGTAGATTGAGCTTCTTGTGTAGGAAATGTGGACCTTGTCCCTGGGTGGAGGTGGAATAGTGATGGAAAAGCATATTTCTGCTACTTAAGACTCTCCATTTGTGGTATTTTGTTCTAGCAGGCCTAGGAAACTACTCCACTGGGGGTAGTAAATGGGTAGTAAAAAGGTGTGGCCCCTGGATTCCTTCTCCCAGGGGATATTTATGGAGCAAAGCCGTGAGGTGAGATGGGCTCATAGTGGTTCCAACCAGTAAGATTCAAAAGGTGGACAAAACTATGATCAACCAACTAGAGGAATATTGATTAAAGGAGAATCCAGTGGTAAAGCAAATCACATAACAAGTGGAGGGACGGAATGACGCAAGACTACACAATGGCATTTATGACATCACAAATACATGGAAGGGTTGGAGGAAAGAACAGCTAAGAGAACTGTGATACGAGCAGGCTGTTGCTGAGTATTGTCGATGGGTTTGAGAAAATGTGTAAAAGGAGAGCACTCACTTATCAATGTGTTACATGGATCTTTTTTAGTTTTTAAAATGACAGTTACCTCTTGCAGCTAATGACCAAAAAAGAAGACTTATGAGTAAGAAGCTCAAAGTTTAAAGAAGATAGAATTCCCATCCTGAACACTGCTTCTCCAAGGCCATCCCTCTATTTGGGAAGACACTGGATATTAAGATTTGTGATGAAGGTGTCTGAGTCAATGTTCTAAAAAAAAGAAAACATATTTAGTCACAGTGATACAGGGGAGCACATAACTCCCCCAAAAGGGAAATATAAGTCCCAACCTGCTAGATATCTGAAATGTGAGTTCCTGTTATCTAAAACTGAACAATGAGTATAGGAATGATGGAGGTGAAGAGTAGGAAAAGTTTATGGAGAAAGAAAGCTTCTGCCTAACAGAGACAGAGGGGGACCCAAAGGTGTGGCCCCTGGATTCCTTCTCCCAGGGGATATTTATGGAGCAAAGCCGTGAGGTGAGATGGGCTCATAGTGGTTCCAACCAGTAAGATTCAAAAGGTGGACAAAACGATGATCAACCAACTAGAGGAATATTGATTAAAGGAGAATCCAGTGGTAAAGCAAATCACATAACAAGTGTATAAGGATTTTTAGTCAGGAATCTTTCCTGGGAGGGGGTGGGCTAAGACCTTGGTCCCTTAGCCAAGTAACAGATACCTACTTAGAATATTCATTACTGCTCTTTATCCTACCTGGGGGGTGGTAGTTTCTCTCCTTTTGTAATATTAACCTTCAGTACATGTCTCTTGATTGTTCTCCACGTTGGCTCCTTGACTGTCCTCCATATTGGGTCCCTGGCTGTCCTCTCTCTGAGTGTTTTGTGGGCCAGGCCTATCTAGCTGCCCACAAGATGTCTAACTAGTTTACCTCCCTACAACAAGAGGATTATCCTACATAATTTATGTCTATAGAAATGGTCAACTCCTCCCTCTTAAAATGAAGCCTTATCTCTCACCTGAGAATGATTCATAAGGCTCTGTTTTGCAAGATACTACTTGCCCATGCAGGATTTACTGCCTTTCTTCCTTATCTGGTCACGTGTTGGGTCAGTTATAACATGAGATAGCTTCAGCAGGGTGGGCCTATAGGGGAGAAAAGGGAAGAAACTACAAAAAGAGTCCAGAAGACTCAGTTAACATTTATGGAGTGGAAGCAAATAGAACTGCTTCCTTATAGTGTGGGGTCAAGGAGTGCAGGGTTAAAGTGAGATTTTTGATATAGATGACTTTACCACAGTGCTGGATAGGGTAACCTGAGTGCCAATACTTTTTGAGGCCAGCTCTTGGAAGAAACAATAACTCATGCAAAATGAGATAGATATTTTAGAATTGTTGTGTCTTTGAGGAAGTATTCACAGAAACCCAGGGAAATAGACATAAGACAGTGGATATCCTACTTATAAGTAAATAAACCCTGATACTTTTCACAGGATATGCCTTCTTTTCCCAAAATAGGTATATTGAGGAGTGAGAACCAGCTTCTTTGAGAAATCTGGTGAAAATTTTTCTGTAGTTTGGGCCGGAGATTTAGCTCAGAGGTTCCGGTGCCTGCCTCGCAAGCGCAAGGTCCTGAGTTCGATCCTGGTAAACACATATAACAATGCTGGGTGTGGTGACTCGCGCCCATCAGCAATCAGCACCACATACCACAATGCCGGGTGTGGTGGCTCACGCCTGTAATCCCAGCACTCGGGAGGCAGAGATAGGCAGATTGCTGAGTTTGAGGCTTGCCTGGGCTGCATAGTGAGCTCAGGGCCAGCCTGAACTACAAAGCGAGATCCTGACTCAAAAAAAAAAGTTTTTTTTTTTCTGTAGTTTATGAATGAGCATAGCAGGAACTTGATAGAATCCAAATTATAGTAGGAATGACAAGATCTCCATAGACCAGGTGGTGCCACTTGAACCGTGAGAAGCTTGGAGAGTAGTTATCCAGCTGAGAGGTAAGTTCAGGTAGCAGCAAAGGCTGCCTTATATCCGGGGAGGTGACTGTTAGGACGCGATGTTCTTAGGGGAAAGGTGGGTGCACAGGCCAGAAGCATTGCTTAATTTAAATAAACAAAATAAATCAAAGATTTTGAAAGCAGTTATATCATGAATATTTATGGTCTTTGGCCTGGTTTCTGGGTAAAGACAGTTCCCATACACAGAACTCATGGACTGAAGAAGGGCTGGATTCTCAAGAAAAATAATCTTGTAACACAATGAAAATGTATCTGAAAACCACTTTATCTCTTCCCCAAGGGATGTTAGGGACACTTATGCACTATGAAATGAGAATATTTAGACATTGTAAGGGCTTCTAAAGAGAAGGATCGTGTTGCAATTGATTCTCAGAAATCAGAAATGTCATTATGACATTTGTGAATGTGATGTACAAATTCCAATCATTAACAAGACCTTCACTCAGTTCTTGCTTATAGTTCTGTCCTCTAAGTCTAACAATCATTGACATGGACCCTAAATGTAAGACTCAAAGTAACAGTGACTAGTTGACATAAAGTCATTTTTTGGTCTCTTCCACTGGAGTGACACACATATGAAAGTCCTATGGAAGCTTCCAAAAACAGCGACTTGCCACACCACACCCCAGCTATATAGCTGATAGTAAAATTTTTAAAAACTGTAGTTTTGGAAAAAATGACTGACTTTCATGCTACTTTTAAAGACAGAAAGAATGCGTGAGTGGTAGTTGGATAGCCTCTATAAAAACTAGCTGGAGCCTATGGATGATGTTAGAATTGTGAACACCCCAGGTTGACTATTTTTACAACCTGGCTTCTAGGAAGCTTTCAGATGTTACCATTTTCTAGTCAGTAAGCAAAAAAGGAAGTCCAACCCAAGTGTACTAGTCTCTTACAGATGACTTTGAAGTTGAGCAATGTATTTAACACCTATTGCTGCCCCAAACATTGCTATTTCAAGAGTGTGAGAAACGTAGTCTTTAGCTAAGTGGATATGCTCAATGCGAACTAAATATAAAGAAGACTAGGTCCCAAAAGGCAGTGAGTTTTGCTACAGTGGTATGAATTTTTTTTTTTTCCTGTCTCTATGTACTTATAGTAACGGGCTAGGCCAGGTACATCAGATTATGCCGACTGGAGATTTTATGTTGAAGAGTGTCACAGCTGACAGGTGACATGAACATAGTCTGTCTTAGCAGATGCTTCTCTTCATATATAAATATATATGTGTATGTATGTGTGTGTATACATATTATATATATTATATATAATATATTGTATATAATTATATATTATTAATATATTATATAATATATATTAATATATATTATATTATTAGGTTCTTACAACATTCTCAGCTTGCTCCTTCTGGGTAGCTCCCCTTAAAAGCAATAGCTCTTGGGATGAAATTCACAAGATCACATAGTATAGTTTGAAATACAGGATATTGGGAAAGTCTATGAGCCAGGGATCAACAAAAGAAGGTACTCCAAACCTCAGTCTTTCATTATTCAAGAGGCATGAGGACCAGGATTTTGGTAGACATACTTTATTGTTGTTGGTTTTCCTACCTTTGAAGTTGAGATCGTTTTCTCCATGTAGGACTGTTGACAGGCAGGCTGGGTAAGGTGTGCCTATTTCTCAGAGGCTGACTGTCTCAGCCAGCAGCTCCACTCTTGAGTGTGTGGCTGTGGTAATTCTAGCTCCTTAGCCATGTTTAGATCCATGTACGCTACATGGACATAGTCCCATGTCCAATATCAAAGAATGGATTATACAAAATTCTGTCCTGGATGTTTTTTTTTTTTTTTGAGAATCTTGCTTATCAGAGCAAAGCATGTTTCCTGCTGATCTTGTGAACTGATAAATACCCACCCAAGAATTTATTTCATAGTTCTAGATGCAGCGATGGTAACTGATACCCTCCAAAGATGGCTCCTGACTTATAAATGTTTAATAGCTTTTCAGTACTATGATGGTCTAAAATTGATACACAGTAAGTAGAATTCCATATGCAAAGTTTGGATTTTTCCCCAGCCTAGAGATAGGTTGTGTGAAAACAGACAGCACATTTGAAATGCTGGGCAGAAGCAGTGAGTTGCAGCTCCTAGGCAGCCATGTCGGTGTTGGCAACTGTGTGCTGCATCACTAAGCTAGGATGTTTAGAAGTGTAGAAATATCAAATGCACTTTTTACTACCACAGTTTCAATGCATGGCAGATTTATCAAGATGTAACTTGATCAAAGTTTGAGGAGCATTTATACATAACCCAGAGAAATATGTGTTATGCAAATAACTAAATTATATATTTTGTAGCTGAAATGGATTACAAATACATTTAAATATTAGGTATTACTGTTCATACTTCACAGATTACTTGCAAATGCTCAGAAGTATTTAATGACTAATTGTTGGTGATTTTCATGAAAGTATTAAAATGAAACAGTACACCAAAGGAGACGGTTACACTTTTTTTTTTTTTTTTTTGAAAAACTGCTACACCTATTCACTTTTAGCATTGGTTTTTAGGAATGACTAAACTATGGTTAATATGACATACTTATTGGTCCATATATATATAATATATTCATTTTACAATATATTTAAAATCCCTCACATCTTATTGGCACACTCAGATTCTTGATAAAACCAGGCTGGCATCAGATCTAGACAGTTTAAAATTTCCAGAGCTGTTGGATATTGATCTCATGTTGCACACTTGACCAGTTATCTGTGACAGCAATGGTAGTGATGAATTATCTACAAGTTTAACTGGAATTCGTGCCATGGATTTCCATGCACTGGAAAACAGCAATCTGATATCTGTTGACTATTGCGCCCAATGCTGATAATGTTAGAAAGAGTAATTGTATCTCATGTGGGATAGCGTATCTTTGAGAGAGGTTGTGTTGGTCTTTAATTAGTACTCACTCTGCCTTAACCCTATTTTAACTCTACCTATTAGAACTCATCATGAGAATATCTTGTAACTTGTCTGAACAGAAACGTGCACGAAGCCTGGATCTCCCCTGCTGCTTTTCAGCATGTGATCGGAGTTAGATAGTCACTTTGTTCTTGTTATGATCAAACAGAAATGAGCACAGGTAATTCACTGACAAAAAGACTCAACAAAAAAGTGATTGTAAGATATTGAAGGAAAAAGCAACCCCCATGAATTGATAATCAGGAAAAAAATAAACTAATTATGTCGATCAGTGATAGTATATAAACCTGAGCCCTATATGCTGTTTTAAACTATTAGCCAAGAATGGAAACTGTATTACCGTATGTAGAGGAATGTCTTAATTTTATATCACTTTTGTAACATGAATGAATTTATAAATGTGTTTTGTTCTGGGTGTTACTGATGAAGAAAATAGGATATTCTCCGTCCTTGAGTAGTTCTCAGTCTAATATATACAATAAATGTCCCAGTGAAAAGTGCAAAGCGTTATAATTCAAAGATTGAAGAGTCTGGCGAGAGAAATGCCTGGGAGCTGTGGATTGGATCAGAGCGGTGAAGCGGGCATCTTGGGGCAGAGTGGCAGACGAGAGCGAGCAGTACAGCTACATCTAACTCTCAGAAGATGGGCTCAAACACCCACAATCCAGAACCTGTGAAGAAACCTAGCTCAGGCATGACAACTAAGAGATTACCAATTAGGACCCAAATCTAGCAGACTAAGTTTTATTATGGCTAATAATCAATTCTCCATGATAAACATACTAAGGGTGGGTGGAGGAAAAAAACCGAAAGATGTGGAATAAAGGTCAGAAATAAAACAAGAAAGTTGCAGAGGTAGATTTAGAGAGAAAGTAATGAGAAATAGTAAAATAAAATGACTGCATAAAACAAGGGACATGATACACTTTAGTTTGGAAGTAGCTAAAGAAAAAGTAATGAGTTAGGAGAAATGCTCTGGAGTTTCTTTAGAATGCCGCAAGATAATATGTAGATTATATCTGTCTAAATTTATATTCCTATATATTTTGAAATACATATATGACTGAGATGGGACGGTCTTATAGAAAGGACATTAACATATCTAACTAGAGATTGAGAGGTACAGGATAGGAGAAATGATAGAAGTCATAGGTTGAACTGTTTATTCACTTTTACCACCAAGCCCTCATGGGAGTAGGACACTTTCTACTCTATTAGTTTTAGTTTTAGATATATGATCTTTTGACCAATGGAAGATGAAAATAAGACAATTTGAAGCTCAGAATTAAGGTGTCATTGTATCTTACCTATAACTTCCGCGTAGAGTTTCCTTCCATTCAAGCAGCGGTAGAAAGCTTAACAATGAGAGAACAGAAAGCTGATGGCTGGAGCCAGCCCACTTGCGCATGCGCTCTGAAGCCCAGCTTCTGTAGCAACTCAGAGAGAGTGTAAACCAGAAAAGAGACGCAGCGGCGCTGAGGGCTCTTTCTGTTCATGATGAATTCTTGTGGATAGTTAGTTAATGCAGGGAAAAGCCACAAAGACGAAACAGGTAAGAAATTTCCAAAATGGAAAAGAAGATGAGATCTCCAGTGGAACGGGAAAGATTAATTAAAACTGTCCTTAGAGAAGTCCAGCAGGTCTGCAGTACAGACTTGTTTGGACACAGTTGTAGTTGAGCTCACTCCAAGGCTAAAAATAAAATACTGTTGATTTCTTCTGAAAGAGGTGATAAATGCCTACGCAGTACCCTTTACATAAACAACAGCAAAATTAAAGAAAGTGAAAGAAGGACAGGAAGGTGTGGTTATGTGGGAACCACACAATAAAATGACAGAAATTAATTCAAATATATAATTCTTTTAAATGGAAAATGAAAGGATACAAAAAATATTCCTTGTGATGGGGGTAAGATGGTGCCACAGAATTAGTATTAGAAAAATTAAGCAAATAGCACAGTAAAACACTGGTGGAGATAAAGGAAGACAAAAGCAAAAATCCATGCAGAAGATAAACTCATGAGTTTTATTTGCATCGGTGTCAAAGCATAATAAAATAAACAAAACAGAATCAGATGATGTACCCAGACCACAAACTGGTAGACCAAGCAGGAATGTCTTGACAAGTCTACGGGTTACTTGTTTAACAAAATTAAGCGATACAATCAAATGGATACATAAAATAATTACATATTCAGCATATGAAGAATTATTTCTAAATGCACAGAAAACCAGTTCCAAAATCTATTCCAAAGATTAACTAAAATTTAGACATTCTTTTATAACAATGGAATAGATTTAGAAAGCGTCTATTAGATCTAAGATGACTTTTTAAATCTCTTTTAGAAAAGGCAAAATATTCCTAAATAGGTCAAATGCTAAAATATTATAATGGAGGTTATAATATACTTTAAAAGGAACAGTAAAAAGGATACTCCTGATAATTCTACAGTGATTAACAGGAAGACAAAAAAAGGCAGAAAATGACAAGATATAAAACCAAGAGAAGATAAAATAGTTATTTGAAAAATGTAATTCAGTAGAGAAATCTATAGCAAAACTCGTTAAGAAAAAATGAGAGAGACAATATGAGGAACTAATCACAGGTAGAGTAAGCATTTACCTATCATATATATATATATATATATATAGAGAGAGAGAGAGAGAGAGAGAGAGAGTATATAACATGATGCTTTGATACACCTACAAATAATGAAATGATTACTACAGTCAAGTAAATTGACATATTCATTATTTTACATGAATAAGTAAAGTCAATTTCTTTTTATTTTATGATAAGAACTTCCCAAGTCTACTTTGTTGGCAAATTTGCTGAATAGACTAGTATTAGCCATTGTTCTTTTCTTTTCTTTAGATCTCTAGACATTCATTTAACATAATTGCAACTTCTAACCCTTTGACCAACATCCCAGTTTCACCTGTTCCCATCTCTGGTAGTCACTGCTCTATAACTACTTTTTAATGTAGTCAACTTTTCTAGATTTCACATCTGAGATCATGCAGTATTTTCTTATTGTGTCTGGAGTTTATATTTAGAAAGCAGCACAATGCCAAGCCATCATGATCGTTTGGAACACATTTGAAAATCTAATTGACACAAATAATTTCATAACAAAATTTAATGAAAAGTACATGAGTGAAACCAACCTCCACAAATAATTTGAAATAGCCATTGAGATGACCTCCCTCAGCAGAAAATGAAGCCCAAATTTGATAAAACAACTGAGTCTATCAAATGCTAAATCAATCTACATTACTCAAATTGGAATAAAAGAGTTTTTGCATCAATAAATCATATTGAGGCAGCGTCCTAATATTTTTTTCGCATTTTCTTGGAAATCCTTGATCTTTTGTCAGTCTTGCTGGAACTACTGTCTGTCTGCAAGGTCAGTCCTACTTCAGGTGCTCCTTTCCTAAACAGGTCAAACACTAAAATGTTATAATGGAGGTTAAAATATATTTTAAAAGGTTTTATTTTAGAAAGCTTTTAAATCCCTAGAAATCTTTGTAGTTCCCCTGGGACTGCCAGGCTCAGTCTAGCTTCATGGAATCTGAGGATATGTCTAGTCTCCTCAGTTCAATTGCAAACAGTCAATCTGTGACATTCCCAGTTGTGCCCAGTTTGGTGCTTTTGGTAGAGTGTGTGTTTTTATCTAAAGCTGAAGAGATACCTGAGCATCAGTTCCTTCTCCATAACCAGTAGTGAGTTTTAAATAGTGACATTATAATGAATGAATTCAGCTGGGCTTGGTGGCTTACGCCTACAGTCCCAGCACTCAGCACTCGGGAGGCAGAGGCAGGAGGGTTGCTGTGAGTTCAAGGCTTGCCTGGGCTACATAGTGAGCTCAGGGCCAACCTGAACTATAAAGCGAGACCTTGTCTCAAAAAAAAAAAAAAGAGTGAATTCAATCTGGGTCTGAGGGCAAATGTAGCTTAAGCTGGCATGCAGACACACAGAAAGGTCCTTCGGACTGCTGGAGGGAGAGGAGTGGAGAGTCAGTCACAGACTTGTCTGGCTGGTGTCGCACTGCCCGCTGCGCAGGCTCCAAGCAGCCTGGACTCTCATATAAAGTGTCCTCTGAGTTCCGGATCACATTACCAGGCGCTGCAGCTGATTCCTGGGCCTGGGCTGTTTAGCCGCTCTCAAAGCCCTAAGACTTGGTTCTTTCTGAAGGAATTTCAAAGCCACGTTTGTTTTCAAAGTACGAATTGGAGAAAAAAGGTGAGTGACTATTGACATCTTTATGGCTGTTGAGATTTTCAGTTTTTTATCTTTAGGTTTTCTTTTTAGGTGTAGCAAGTTGTGTATGAATTGTGTTTAGTTGCATATATAGGTCCCTCCTCCAAGTAAATGTACTAGTTTCTTACTTTCTGTTTTTCCAGCCATGACTCAGACCTAGGGCTTTGACATCAAGCTCCATCTCCAGCCATTTGTATCTTATTTTTCTTTAGTTGAGATAAGGACTTGCAACATTGCTGGACTCAAGCTTGGTGATCTTTCTGCATGAACCTCTTAAACTTCTGGGGTTATAGACCTGCTATATTTTTCTCGATGGGTTTATATTTGCAATTCTGTGTAAACAAATTGGTGTTACCAGATATTTATTAAGCATCAGATGATGCTCCTTTATAAAAACAATTCGCAGAGAGAAGGAGAAGGGAGGACTGAACGTTCAGCTGTGTAGACAACTCCATGGTATTCATGGCGATGTCTCTTTTCTGGCTCCTGTTCCTCAGATTTCTGCTGCTCACAGCTCCCCGAGCGCTCGCTGGTGAAGCCATGGCGTCCGTCCCTTCCATCGGTTGTCTTCTGGCCAAAAATCAGTATTATCGAAGTAAGTCGTGTCATCCCTACAGAGCAGCCCTAGACAACTCGGCGTGAGGTGAGGTTCGTGCCGCAGAGCTGACCCACATCTGGGCAGGGTTTAAGGGAGAAACTGACAGCTGTCGGCGACAGTAGAGGAAACGGAGGTTGGGGGCCGGTCCCACAAACAGCCACACCCCGGCTTCTCTCTGGGCTTCAAGCACGTTAGTTTCTGTCTCACAATTACATTTTAGTTTTCTGTATTTTCTAGTTCATTTAATATTGAAATTATATTTGATTAATGTTATTATTATATAATTTACCATTCTCTATCATATTAAAATGATTTCCTAGTGTCTAAACTGAATGGCACAGCATTAAAATATGCATGTGGAATGTTCTGACACAGCACGGTAATACAGCTTTGATTTTGTACTTCTTGAAATTTTGAATTTGACAACATTTATGACGTATTTTAAATTATCTGTCTACGGAACAAGAGAGAATGTACCCTATTAGTAGAAAATGTAATATTCCTTACTGTGGAAGACATCTCATTGATTGAAGATCTGACCAGATTTTCATTTAATAAGTTTGTGAGCCGGGGGGTAAATGACTTCAAAGCATGTGACTGAATGTCTAGCTGTGTAGACAACACACACACTTGTTGCTTTGACGTTTCCTCATTTGTCTCTGTCTGTATTTGTTTCCCACAGAACCTAGTATTTCTTCAGTTAGTTCACTGACTGGCACTGATGCTGCTAGCGTCACAGACAACGAGAAACCTCTACAAGGTGCTTAGTTTGTATCTTAATTCCATCTCCATTATTTCCTTGTGTTTTAATCTCTCAAATTTTTTGGTAAGAGTTTAATATGAACATTATTTTCTAGGGCTACCGGAAGTGGGGGAGTCTCCCTGGTGGTTCAAATCCTTTTTCTATTCTGAACCTGTGCCTTCAAATGTGAGAAGCAAAGATGTGTCCGCCAGCGGGTGAGTTGGAGCTTTTTTCTGATGAGGGCGTTTCTGACTTTCTCACTGAGGCACTGCACGCATTTAACTGTCACGGAGCCAATTAGGGGAAGACACAGCGGCCTTTTGATGTCAGGACTCCTGAGAGACAGGGACGGAGCGGATAGCTGTGTCCCATTGTCACAGCCGGCGATTAAGCAGCAGCACGACTCCAGCGCCGGCTCCCGGCACAGCTTAGAGGCGGGTGAAGTGGGAACGTGGGGCTGGCTTCTAAGCTGTCTTCGCAGGAGCTTCAGGAGAAGGGTGGCTCACGGCGGGGGCGCGTTACCGACCTGAGCTTTGCTCGGAGTCCTTGCGGGCTGGTCTGGCCGCCTCTGGGTCCTGCCAGCTCTTGGACGGATTGAACTAGCAGCTCTGCGACCTGCTGTTTTCACACACTTCGGACTCGAACACAGCCAACGGCACAGTTATTTTATTATTTTGTAAAAACCCTGTTTTGGGTATGTTTTAGAAACTTTACTAGCTCATTACTTAGTGGAATAAAAATATAGACGACAGTTCTTGCCACTAAGTTAAAAGTTTTGATGAGTTTTCCAAATAAAATAATTTGGAACTAGACTCAACATTTTAAATAATCTTAAAATTCAGTGGAAGGCTAATTGTTGAAAAGATGTTTTAAATATCATCGTTGTTTGTAGATTTAAATTATGTAGTGTTTCTATTGCCGGCCTTATTTTGGCCTGAGAGACAACCAAGATTAGAGACAAGCAATACAAAGCTGGTCATTTTTGTGTTGCTATTTAGTGACCACTGTGGTAATGTCAACTATTTTGTGCAGTCCTCACAGTTGAATTGGAAATGAAGATTTTTCCCTGCTTTGGAGCTGCAGAGGTGAGCTCTGCCCTCTGTGCCAGCTAATCCAGAGGATTCTTCTGACTTAGGTCTCATCTACGCAACAAGATAAAAAGCCATGGATACAGCAAAAGTTGTGGATTTTCCTCACTGCTAAGACCTTCACTACAAGTGGCATCAGCTACATGGAGACTGGAAGATGTGTTTTTATAGACTTGTGCCTTTTTAGAAAAATAAGCCTTTCACTGTTTGTATTATTTTTATTTAGAAATTTAAGTTAGACTCTTTTTTTGTCTGTTGAATGATTTATAATGCCTTACAAATGAAGAATTCATGTTTCACATAAAGAGGTTAGGGTCTCAGATTCCAAGGTTTAGAAGAAATTTGCAAACTCATGTTTCTAATCACAAAAGTTGGAAACAGCACCATACCCTTAAACACACTGCCTTTTAAGTACACTACTACAGATCTGATTGTGTTTAAAATTCATTTCTCTAATATTTAAAAATATATAAAATTACGATGATTCAATATTAAGGAAACAAATATGATCGTCTAAATATATGGTATGGTTTTAGCTGTATTAAATGTTACAAATGTGGCTGGGGATTTATCTCAGTGGTTCTAGTGTCAGCCTTGCAAGGTCAAGGTCCCCAGTTAGATCCCTGGTAACTACACACCATAATGCCAGCTGTGATACCTCACACCCACCAGGAATCAGTACCACATACCACAGTGATGAGTGTGGTGGCTCACGCCTGTCATCCCAGCACTTGGGAGGCAGAGGTAGGAGGATCGCTGAGTTTGAGGCTTGCTTGGGCTACATAGTGAGCTCAGGGCTGCCTGAACTGCAAAGTGAGACCCTGTCTCAAAAAATCTAAACAGAAAAAAAGTTGCAAATTGATAGGAATAAATTAGAAGAAATGAGAGCAAAAGGCTGACAGTGGTTATGTCTACAGATGGGATGGTACAGAATTATAATTTTCTTCCTGATATTTTTTTTGTATCTTCACATTTTCTAAGATGAACATTCTTGTGTATAAACATAAAATAATAAATGTTAATATAAAAATAAATACTGAAAAAAAATTTGGAGTATACATGTTCCCTAAATCTATCAGAATATCCTCTATCTTCTTCAACTCTGGGTGGATCAACATTAATGAGTTTTGTTTGAAAACCTTCAGTGAGCTGCTTATTGATGCTTTTCAGTGTATGTGGGAGACAGATGTGAAGGTCCTCAGTTCACTGGGAGGCAGACGTCACTGAGGACATGTGGCTAATGTTGGGTTAAATGCCCTACAGAGCAGCCATGATTATCACACAGCTACTGAACCATGACAGTGTCAAGCCTGGCTTTTGTGTCTGGTGACATTCATGACTGCTTGTCTAGTCTTTCCAGGTGGGAACTACAATTTTTTTCCAATTTTGTGTTAAGAACTAATATCCAATTTAACATCCAAAATTTTTCCAGTTTTGTCATTAAGAACTAACAGCTCACTCTCCTGTATTGGTGAGCTCCTGTGTGAGAGCTTTCAATGACACAAGCGGCCTGCTGTGACAGTCTTGCCATGTTTGCCACTGCTGTCCTGCATCTCACTGTTTACAAACTAGGGTTTTCCTGGTGTTCGCTTTCAATATACTTTTAACCAATAAATAGAAACCAGTGAAATGTTCAGTATGTGTATTTCACTTGGCTTAAGTCTAAATTAAATCACAACAATCAGAGGCTCATTTTTTTTTTTTAAGTGAGAGGAAAACAGTGAAGCAACATGGTAAACTGTGGGAGGTTTGTTTTTATGTTTATATTATCAACAAATTCTAATTTTCTTAATCACTTGTTAAATATGTGGACAGATTGTTTATTCGATGGATTTTCCAAAATAGGAGCTGGGTTTCTACTTCATTTACTTAGAAAGATATCACCTATTAAATTATTTAATTTTTTTGGCCAATGTATTTTTGTGCATTTGGGACATGCTGAAAAGCATAGCTTTTAATTTAGTTTAAACAAACGTCATTGTTTCTGACAGTTGTTACTATTTAAAGTAGTTGAATTTTATGCAGCACTACAAGTCAAACATTATGGATATAGTTAACTATTTTTAGAGTGGTTAGGGATACACACAGACACAGACACACACACACACACAGAGGATGGATACTTTGCAAAAATATAATATTTCCAGAAAACCATATTATAAATTGCAACCATATACCAAGAAGGAGAAAATAAATTTAAAACTACTTATTTTATCATAAAATACATTACAGATAGGTGTTCGTGTAACTGAGTTATTTTAATCAAAATTTCTCTTGCATGGTTTTGTTGCCTACAAGGTAGATAATCTAGTGATGGCTAAATATGTTTGAAAGTGGTATAAGTCTAAATGGCTGAAGATGCTCTTTGATCATTATAATTTGATATTATTAAATGCTATGTTGTTTGGCTTGGGTGGCTGTCTTATGTACAACAGAATTTTGACAATTTTTGTTCAGGCACTGGGAAATTATATTTGACATTTCCACTCCTTTTTTTTTGAGACAGGGTCCTGCTTTGTAATTCAGGCTGGCTCTGAGCTCGCTATGTAGCCCAGGCAAGCCTTGAACTCAGCAATCCTCCTGTCTCTGCCTCCTGAGTGCTGGGATTACAGATGTGAGCCACCACGCCCGGCTACATTTTCACTACTTTTTAATTGGTAGCTTTGGTAGCAGGTTCCAACTTATTGACTTTATGTCCTTTAGAGGTGAAGCTACCACTGGACACCCAAGCTGCTCTTACTAGAGTAAAATTATTTAGTTCGATTTTGGTCTGCTTGATGCTTCATTAATTGTTTCAAATTTAGGAATGTATGAAAAACTGCAGAGTTCCATTTGGTTTTAAAACAGTGAAAATAGCAAAACCATTTTAAAAAGTGACAATGATTAGAATGGAACAGATTTAAATATCTAGCTCACAGCAAGTCAAGAAATGTAGAAATACCATGTGTGCGCTGACCTGAAATTTCTAATCTAACATGTTAGCTCCAAAGCTCCTGACCTCAAAGCCTCTGAAGAGGCCTGGCCGTGTCAGAGAATGGGAATAGCATTTCTTCAGCTCAAGCAGTCAGTAAGTTTTCTCTTACTTCTTCTTTCATATTCTATCCAGCACTGGTTCTTTCCAGTGTTAGTCCCTAACTGTTTTTGGAATCACTTTATTCACTTCCATTCCTTCCAGTATGATTTGAATCCATCACTTCAGCCCGGGGACATTCCCATGATGTCCGATGTGGTTCATCTGCCGTCCTCAGCTCTTTTTAGTCTTCCTACATGGAGTATCCACAGTCAGCCCCACAAAACACAGCAGGATGGTGGTCCTTTGTCAACACACTCAGACATTCAGGAGTGCACGTCCACACACACACACACACACACACACACAGACACACGAGTCAGTAGCTCCTACGACCTTCAGGGTGAAGCCTCACAGTAGCGGCACAAACCCCAGCATGGTCCGGTGTGTGTTTCAGTATCCTGTTCCCAGGATCCTGTGTCCGGCTGCATAGATTTTTTTTCCAATCGCTCCTCTATTCTTCTATGTCATGTTCCCCATCGCCACCGGGCGTTTCTCTTGCCCGTCCCTGAGATGAGACACTTCTCACTTAAGAACATCTACCTACTCATCTTAAATCTTAGCTCAAGAAAGCTTCTTCCGATTCCCTGACTCAATGAACTTCCGAAATCCCATTTGATGCTCATCTCTCTCTCCTTCCTAGCTCTCACTGCAGGCACAACTTCATATTTGCTTGTGTCCTTATTTGTTTAGTCTGTATTTTACCTTCTACTGTCTACTGTAGGTGGGTAAGGATCCTTTCTATCTGCCTGGTAGTCCACACCCAAGTTCTGATGGATGGATGAATAGTGGCCTCACGACTGACAATGATTCTTTGTCCATGACTATTTCTACTCCTAGAAGTGTGACATCTTAGTCAGACATGGTGTTATTCCAGTGCCATGGGAAGCTGAGGCAGGAGGGTTTCAAGTTAGTGCACAGACCTGGCAAATCAGAGTTAATGAGGCCCTGTATCAAAGTTAAAAAAAATTAAAAATAAAAAATGGACTAAGTATATAAATTAGTGTGAAAAGTCTTAGATTCAGTTCTGTGCACTGAAAAAAGTAAGAAATATTACTTTTTTTTGGGAGAAGTGAACAATAAAACACTGAACAATAAAGAAAGTATTGTAATACTAAATGCGACAGAGCAAACTATATAAGGTGTTTCAATGGAGGACAAGAGAAAAATAGTGAAGGGAGAGGAGAGACTGCTTCGGCTAGTAGGCAGGAAAGGGCCTCCATGAGAAGGTGATGTGGAAATGGAGTCTACAAAGAGGAGAAATGAGCAGTTTGGGAAAAGTCCTCTGGGAAGGAAGAGCGCTCAGTGCCATTTAGCAGTCTCCCCACAGTGGCGCTCTGTCCTCCACACTGCGCTCAACTTGCTATCTGCACGGGGCCCCGCCCCCTGTCTGCAAGGGCCCCGCCCCCTGTCTGCAAGGGCCCCGCCCCCTCTCTGCACAGGGCCCCGCCCCCTCTCTGCACAGGGCCCGGCCTCCTCTTTGGAGACTCCGGCTACGCTGTTGGCAAGAGACAGCTGCTTGGAGGGAACTGACATTTCCTATGCGGAAGACAAATTGTTGATGGTGTTTTTGTTATCTACACCAAGGTTGGGAAGCGTGAGTTGGAGGGTACGTCCTCTCTCCTTAGATTACTCGAGGTGGCCAGGAGTTGGCCCTGACCGTGCTGCCCAGCAACTCACAGGATGGCGCATGGCTCTCTGTCCTGTGGGGCCGTGTGTCACAGCGGGCTCCCATCCCAAGAGTGATATTTTAGAGTAATAAGAGAGGTACTTTCACTCTGTGGTTTTCTTACCGACTGCAAGGCTGGACAGACAAACACACCATTATATTAAGTTTCTTCCTTAGCGTTCTTGAAAAAATATGTTTACAATTGCACTGAATCCTCAAGACCAGTCTGACATAAGAACAACTTGGGTTAATTATGTCAGTGGAAGATTCATGTGCATCTTGTTATCTACAGCGTGCACCCAGGTGAACACCGAATCCAGCTGTATTGACTTACAACCGACTTGAGTTACAACCAGCCCTTGGGAACCGACCAAGTTCAAAAGTCAAGCATCCGCTGCACTGTATATTAGGAAACCACAAAACGAGAAGACTGTGTGGGCATCATCCTTACTCAGTAATTAGGAAGAACATAGCTCTAGTGTCTGAAAAAAATTTCCCCTATTAAAGTCTAATTTTGGTTCCTGAAAGGTAAATGAAAATAATGTATGATATGTTTCTAATTCTGGGCTTCAGACAGCTTTTATTCAATCTTTAAACCCATTTTAATTAAATTTATTATAACAAAATACTTATTTCATTTATTCAGAAAAAATAAATGTATTGTATTACAGTTTTCTCAAAGTAGTTTTGATAGATGAATGTTACTACACTAATTTCAATCAGTTGCTTCGGAGCTCATTTGCTTCCAGGTCATAAAGTCAAAAAATATTAAATCCTTTGCACTGTAGTAGTTATTTGATTAGCAGTCAAGTGAATTGTGAGCCTCATAAATATTTCATTCTCTTCACATGCCTAGCTGAGGTTTTCAAATTAAGGAATGAAATTTCCCTGAACTATAATTTGTATGCAACTTACTATAGACAACATTTTAAATTTTTTTTGCAAGGAACAGTGACTAACATTTCACTTTCAAATAAACTACCTTTGAAAATATTTGTGCAATCTGAAGAAGCAGCTTGAAGTGGCTACCTGAAGGCATACTTCAAACTACACGTCTTCATGAGAAGGATGTCCGATAAAACCCATAAACTGATCATTTTATTTCCTTCTTTTTTCATTCTAGATGCATTTCACCCATTCATTTATTGTCTGTTACCATAGGTCTTGCTTAGTGTCTGGTACAAAACCATATTCTTCTCCGTTGTACAAAACCTCTTTCTTCTGACTTGCACCTTCGCATGTTTGGATGCTGTTTATTATGGTGTCCAAGTTTAGAGCACATTTGAGTCTGCTTGACAGCCAATTTAAGATTTCCATTCATCCTGCCGTTTGGACCTCACCGAATTGAGGATTCCACTTTGAGAGCAAAACAGGCTCTATTTAAGCAACTATAGGACTAGAATAAGAATTTGCTTACAATTTAAATATGTGGTAGGAAAATCAGTTCTCCTCTGCTGATCTCCAAATAGCATGCATTTCCAATGAAACAAAAGAGAATGGTCTGAAAAAATGCTTTCTCCTTTACTCTCCAGTATCGGCTTTCTGATCTCTGTGGCTACTGTTAGGAAATACGTGTACTTGAGGTAGTATTTTCATGTTATTAAATTTAAAAGATATATGTGTTTATATATTTTAATGATAGTAAGCCAGCCTAAATATACTGTGCTTTGTAAGTTTTAATTAAATAAACGTTAAATACTTCTATATCACTCTCACCAGGGACACCACTGTTGTCTTCATAGCTATGAATTATTTTCAGTAATTTCCATATTTAGAGATATTTAGGATTTTCCCCAACATTTTATATTACCAAAGTGGCATTTCCTATACCTTACTTCATGTATTAGTGAACATATGTGATACATACTTAGAAGGGTCAACCCTGGGTTGAAGTGTTAATTTTGCATTTTAATTTTACATTTAATCCAAATGTTCTAAGAATTGTACTAATTGAGTCTCGCTGTGTCAAAAAGAAAATAAAACTCACAGCATAACATCCTCTCTTTTAGACTGTAAAATTCAGTGGAATTTATTATTTTCCCAAGAATTTATGAACTTCATGACTAATTCTATTTTAATCACCTGAAAACTAACACTATATCCTTTAGAACTGGATCTGTATTACCATGGCCATTCAGATCCTCTTAGCCACAGATCGACTTTCTCTTTTGATTTGTTATTCTCTATGTTTTATAATACAGAATAATATAACATGTGACCTTTTGCAACTTTGTTCTTCTGTTCACCATACTTCACAGTTCCTCCATGTTATATATACACCAATGTATGTTATATGTTCTTTTTTATACTAAATGACCTTGTATTGTGGACTCATCAAAATTTATTTAGTCATTTACTACTTGTTTCATATTTAAGTGGTTTTCAGTTTTTGGTTAGTGTAAGTAATGTTGCTCTGAATATTAATGCAGAACTCATCATGTGAAGGCAAGTATTCAGTGCTCTTAAGTCACTGTGTCAATAATGGTGCTTATTTCTTTTAAGTGTACAATTAGGAGAAGAATTGAGAGAGTCATATATTAGTGCCTTGTTTGTGAGAGAATGATAGACTTTTCCAAAGTGCAATGCCATTTTACGTTCCCATTACAAATGTGTCTTGCAATTGGTCTACATCCCCTGCAGTACTTGCTGATATCCTTCTTGACTGTAGTCACACCAGTACATACGAAGTGGTACCACGTGGTAGTTTTGATTTGCCTTTCTTTGATAAGTTATTATTTTGAACATTGTTTAATTTGCTTACAGTCCATTAGTTTATATTTGTAAATAAACATCTTATCAAATTCTTTGCAATTTTATAAACTGATTTATTGTTTTGTTGTTGAGTTTGAAGTGTACTATGCATAGTCTAGTTATTCTATCCCTATGTAAGATATGATTGGCAAATATACTCACCTATTCATTGAGTTATCTACTTTGTTGATAATGTATGCTCTAATAAAAAGTTTTTAAGATAAAGGCCAATATGTTTCATTTGTACTTATTTTTGGTTGCTTGTGATTGTTGCATCTTATCTAAGAGTTTTAGGTGTATAAAAATTGAGATCTGTATTTCTTCTGAAAGTTTAGCATCTTCTCATTTCTGTACTGGTCAGGCACCCATTCCCATATATACACGTGTGGTCTTCTAGATTGTCTGGAATATATCAAGCTCGTTCAAACCTCCATTGACCTCTTTTTCCTCAGTTTTCCTTGGAAGATTTACCAGGCATTTTCCCTCAAGTGTTATCTATTGCCTTAAGTGGCCACAGGATGTAAATATTTGACTCTGATGTCTTCGTCAAACACTTCCAGAGAAATGGCTATTCAGACTGGACAAGCTTTCACTTGGTAACCGCTGAGTCAGATTAAATAAAAATCTCCTGGAGAGTAAGGTCTTCTATAGAATGACCTGTCAGTTCAAATAAATACATTTGTTTTTTTGTAAACTGAGCTTTGACGCTCTCAAGTCTTGTGGTGGCTCTCAATGGCGGCCACGGCACCTGACTGTCTCCAAGTTTTCTCCAGAATGGGAGAGAAGACCACAGAAATACAAGTTCAAATTCCACAAAGCTTGATCTTCTAGCCAATCTTCAGTCATTTTTCTTGAATAAATGCTCTAGGTTGTTGCAAAATTGTGTCAAATTTCTACAGTTCTAAAGTGGAGTATTCAAGTTTTGTCACTATTCTCATTGCTTTTACAATTGAGAATATTTCTGGAGATCTCTATACACCATTCATGCTAATATAACTGTAGGAGACAAATTGTTAGTATAAAAGCTATTTTGAGCTGGTCAATTTGAGAAATGGAAGAAGCCTGGAAAACTGAGAAAGTGCTTTTGGAAGAGAAATATACATTAATATACATTAACTTTAAATAACAAGAGGCTGAAAAAGCAGAAGGCACTGACTAAAAACTGCAGAAGGTATCCTAGCCTTTTCCTGTTCATCTCCTATGCCTGGACTTCAGATATCCTTTCTTTGTCTCAGTGGATGATGGCACTAAAGCCTAACTCACTCATCCCTGGATATCATCTGGGAATATATGAAATAGATATGTTGACAAATGTTTTTTCTTCTTTTATTAATCTGTATTTCTTTCAAGATTTTATCCCAACTAAGAAATCCAAAAGAATGGAGGAACAATTATTTTTTTCCTCTATTATAAAAACTTCATTTTCATTTTATTGTTTGATTTCCCTATTCTTTGATATTTTCATGATTTTTACACTCATTTAAAATGCAATTTATTTAGAGTTTTGCCTTTGTTATTTTTTCTCTGGGACAAAATAACTTGGACCCAAAGTGAAAGGAGGGAAGATTTTTTTGTAGCCTACAGTTGTAGAGGTTTAAGTTTATAGTTGACTGGATGCAAGGCGGAGTGGCATGGCAGAGAAGCATCAAGAGGAGAAACAGTTCATGGTGGACAGAAGGCAGTGAACAAGCAAAGAAGCATCCAGCAATGGACAGCAGCCCTCTTTCTGTCCCTTATATTCTATCCAGGATACACACCCTAAGGATGGGTAGAACTCATATCCAGGGTGAGCTTTCCTATCACACACACCCAGAACTGTGCTAAACCACTCAGTGAGCTAATTTAGTAATCACACACCCTTAATATCAGCATCATACATCTAATCCAGCCCTCTTCCAAAACTCTCCTATGAGTGCATAAAACTCTGGAGAGACATCTAGCCATAGACTACAATAGTGTAATTACTGTTATCACTGATTACCTTTCCCTTCTCTTAGGATGACTTGGGTACATGTTCTTTGTTAAATCTTTATAGTACTCTAGATTTCTATTTAGGCCTTTTGATTTTGATTTATGGAGCAATGTTTTCTGTTTATTTTTAAATCATGTCAATATATTCAATCAAGAATTTTATCTTCTTTTTTGTTATTGTGTACATTTACTGTACAATTTATTCATCCATCAATACTCCTTTTGAAAAATCTGAAATAGTCCGTATTCATTTTGTTATTCTGAATGACTTTTGAATGAAGAAATGTATTTATAGGTAACTTTTTATTCCCTCCAATAGTTTTGCAAGTGAAATAAGTCAGAGTTGTGCATTCTGAGCAATAATGATTCAATTTCCAGGAGGGTTTATGGCAGGTGGGTGAGTACTTTATACCATATTCTCTCATTGCAACTTTTGATGGTTAGTGCAGGACCATGCGCAGTATATAATGTCTCTGCTCTACCATGTTTTACAGATGTGTCATTCCTTCTTTTTGTTCTATACTTCTTGAAACTTTAGGGGAAGTGTCTATCACCATTCTCAAGTCTGATATATTTATTACAGGAAAGAGTTGATAGTTTTGAACCTCATTCCCTTTGCTTTGAGGTGATCATTTACTTTTCATGAAATCCAGTCTACGGGCATCTTCTTGAAATGTCTTTTTACGCTTGTATTTCATTTTAAATACTTTCTTTTTATTTTGTGA
Organism: Thryonomys swinderianus; assembly: GCA_004025085.1. Lineage (NCBI taxonomy): Eukaryota > Metazoa > Chordata > Mammalia > Rodentia > Thryonomyidae > Thryonomys > Thryonomys swinderianus. Next base: position 26,420 of record PVIC010011311.1, read on the forward strand.
TGCAGATTTTAAAAATACTACTAATTTCATTGGACCTTAATTATTCAATTCTGTTTTATTCTCCTTATGATGTTAGATGAATTCTAGAAGTAATACAAAATCATGACTTGAAATTACCATATTATCACTGACAGTTCCAGCCATAGCTTGTATTAAAGTTCATGAGAAAGAATAATTAATTTAACATTTTAAATAAACATATGCAATATAATCACACCAGAATCTGTGCTTTGAATTTTCTTCACCACATTGTTATTTAAATGTCTTGTTAGATTCAGTGGAACCAATGACTGTTATTTATATAACATCTTTTCTAGGAAAGAGTTGAGGCTTATACTAATGTGCCATCTTCTTCCTCTGTGTCTCCCTCTGTTGTGAGACTCGCGATTGTGTTACAACCACCAAAGTAACGCTGGATAACTTCTGCATCTCTAAGTATTCAATGTTTTTAACCTGCAAAGTTCTTTGCCCCTCAAAGTAGTATATCCAGGGGCTCAAGGGAGTAGAATATGAACATTGTTGGGGTCACATTATTTTGCCTATTGCAGAATTCTGACGGAAACATACTACATTACAACACAACTGGGGTGTGTTTCTGTTGACAGTAAGTCAGGGAGGCCCCTTCCCTGTGCCCTAGCAGCTTTCAATAATCATTCTCCTTCACGTTTGTTCAAGTTAAAGTCTTCTCATACATGTAGCGATTCATGAGCATGGGTCTGTTACATTTCTTTCTCTTGTTTTTCATTCTTTGAACCAGAGTTTCCCTATGTGGTCCAAGCTGGTTTTGAACTTACTATACAGCTCAGACTGGTCTTGAACTTGTGTTTATCTTCATGTCTCAGCCTCCTGAGTGCTGTGATTATAAGCATAAGCCACAATCTGTCATACTTTGTGTTTTTTTGAGTTCCTTCAGATTTGCCAAATGGTTAAGACATGAGGAAGTTATTTAAAGATAACTAGTAGTAATTATCACCTTGTGGTGCTTTTCAGGAATATTATATATTGAAAAATAGAAGTGAAGGCAAGGAATGCTTGGGGAAATACTGTATCTTAGGGCAAACTTCTCTGATAATACAACATTACTGTAAATATTATGGTCTGCCTCTGAGCTCCAGATGGCTTGTCCATTGCAGAGTCCCTAGGCCCCCCGCCAGGTAAGACTCAGGCTGCCTTGTACCTAACCTGACTTTCACATGCCTCCTTCTCAGGCTTGCATTTCCAAGAGACTAAACGGACTGATAACAAGGTTGTCTCGCTTCCAAGAGTTCTAGTAAACAGGAAGCAAGCAATTTCAGGTCCTGTTTACAGTCCAAGAACCAGCATGAACCTCTTTGCTCAAGAAGCTAATTGAAAGTGCAAATTGGAGGCCATGTAGGTTTTTTTTTTTCTATTTCTGTGTTAGACTTTGCAACTTTCTATTCTTATTGCATTTTTGTACGTGTATCTGTATGTATAAATAATATCTCACCCCAAGGTTGCTCAGACCTCACACAATCTCCCCTACACCCCTCACTTTTTGCAGCCCACACATACACACACACACACAACCCAAAACACACAACAAAACAAAAAACTTTAGGTTTAAGTGCCTATCAAAGATACCATTTTTCACTTTTTTGTTAGGATCAACTCAAAAAATTCAAGAACATTGGTGTTTTAGTTAGATTTGGCTATTAACAGTAATAGTATTGTTTATATAGTATTGTTAACAGTAATTGTTTATAGATGAGATGAAAAAAGCTACTTTCTGGGGGCTGTTAATGAAGAGTCCTATCAAACATTGTTTAGTCCCTTAGGAGAGAAAGACTGGCCTGGCAGATCCACTGATGTTTTTGTCAAAGCAGGTTGACAGGCCAATTCAAGGTCACCTAAAATGAGCGTAAATATGGTTTGCAAATGGAGTCAGTCTGGTTTCGGTGCTGACGGTGGCGGTAGAGAGCAATGTTATCCAGGCAGTTTTGCACTAGATCAAACTGTAATATGTTAGACTCTTGTTTTCATCTGATCTTGGCTTATAATGTTAAATAAAATTTCTGGGGAAACCTGCACGTGGTCCCAGCGAGGTAAAAATGGAATCACTCATGGTCAGTGTTAGGCAATCAAGATGAAACTGAGGAAAGCCAGGAGACCACAGGTAGCTGTCCAAATAGGCTTAGTCAACACAAGAGCAAGAGAAGCGCCCCAGGCCCGACTTGAACCCATAGGAAGAAAGGGACTGGATGGCCAGTGTACTTCTTGCACTGTGCTGTTTTCCTGCTTCTGCTAAAACTGCCGTTAACAGGTCATATTACTCACTGTGGGGAGGCTTTTTGTTTTGTACACGGGACGCTGATTGGTTTGTGAATAGCTAGTGAGGCCAATTAAAACTATAAGAAGTGTAAAGGCTGCTCCCATAAAGAAATGGTAAGTGACTGAGGCCATGCAAATGCAAACTTCCCTTATTTGTTTGTTGCACATTTTCATAGAATGATCACAGTGTACCCTGTTATGTAATTGTAGTGCCTTTTTTTTTTTTTTAATGAGTTAGGTCTTTAAAACAGTGTTGAAATTCTGTTCTTTGAGAAATACTTAAAGGATAGTGTCACTTTTGTGCTCTCTCTCTTCTCTCATCAGGCTGATCTCCCTTTTGGTAAAACACTCCGTGTTGCATTTCCTCAGAGCCGCTTTATTTCTCCTTTTCTTTCTCCTCGGTGAGTAATGCGTGCCCTTTTTATCCTTGCCTTCCCACACAATCCATAATTTGAATGAAGACGTTTAGTTCAAACATTAGAATTTTAGCCTTTTATGTTCCTCTTCCCAAGTGAAATTACTGCTTACACGCCATGATAATTACATACGTCCGCAAGACTCGTGGGACGAGGGGTTCGCCAGCTGTCTGAGTCAACGTCCCTTAGAGAGAAGGAAAAAGGTGCATTGTGCTCAGTAAATATAACAGTAATGAACCTATGGTCATTGTTGAAGAGGCATTTTATGATTAAAATGATAATATAGGGAGCATAGCTATAATTGACATGCAAAGTTAAATCCATGGCCTGTTCTATAGCTGTTTTCAGTATGAAATTGTCATCAAAAGCATTCATTCTGATGTAACTAGGAGATAAGAGTAATTTGGAGAGAAAGGGACTATATTCAGTGAAAGATTGTTCTGGGATTCATTTAAATTGCTTTCTTTCTCTGTAAGTACATCCATCAGGATTTTGCAACTCACCTTTTAGTAGAAAGAAATGCTCTTTATCAGACATCTTGGAAATATTTCAACCCACAGGTAACTTTTTTCCTGCATAGGGGATGATTAGGGCAGCTATCCCAGGACAGGAAAACGATGAGGATTCAGAAGATTAGCTGGAATCCAAACACCAAAGGTGAGAGAGATCACAAGGCCATTGCTTCTAGATGTGTTTAATATTTACTGGATCCACAGAAGTAGAAAAGAAGTGCTGCGAGAATATTTTAGCTCTAGCCAATATTACTCGTTCCACAGAGTTTGTTTTTATTATAGCTATTTTACTGGGTATGCAATTTTATACTTTTATAGTTTGGATCTGCGTTTTCTTAATGATTAATAATCTTGAAATTCTTTTCTCATACACGCCATTTGTACATCTTTAGAGAAATGAAAGCTTGGCTGTTTGTTTTTCATTGTTGAGTTTTAAGCACACTATACTTCATATGTTCTAAGTATAGTATAAGACATTCTTCACCACAGGCCTGCCGAAAACATTAGAGCCTCACGTAAGAGAGGACCTGCCTGCACCCACCACCTCCATTCTGATCCTGACACCAACCCCACAGGAGGGGCAGAGGCAACTGAAATGACAAAAAATTGAGACTAAAACCCAGGAAGAGAGTTTGGGTCCAGGACTGAAGTGTCACCCTGCAGTGGAGGCTGGGTAAGAGATGGCTTTGTGTGACCAGCTTAGAGAGGATTAGAGCTCAGCAGGGATGTCCCAGGATCTCTGGAAGGTCTCTGGCTCAGACTCGGAGGATCATGTGGCCTGCTTTCTGTGACGGGAAGCCACCATGGGAGGATACAGTCTTCAGAAGGGATGGATAGGAATGAAATGGCACTTAGTCTAGTGTATGCTTTAACTCTTGCACCACAGACTACATGTAGCAGGAATTACTGATATGAATTCTTATCGGTCAATATATGGGTAGGCTAGGTGTCTTCAGTAAAATTCCAGAAACCTTTGCTCTGGTCAAAGGTAGCCTGTGAGTGTTCTGATGGCTTGTTAGTATCCAGTTGACCCTTGAGGTCACTGCTGTCTCTAACTAAAATAGATAAAGAATTCAAAAATATTAGACTCCTCAGAATAAAAGGACCATTCAAGAGTGAGCAACCAAAATACGCAGTCACTTCTTAGAAGAAGAAATACAGTGACCGGTAGATGGAGGAAAAATGTTCAACAACACGGCATCTTAGAGAAATGCAAATTATAACTACACTGAGATATCTCAGAAAGAATGGCCATCTCTTGGTCTTCATCTTAGGGAGAAAGATTTAGTCTCTACCACGGACAGCTGTGAGGTTTTCATGCTCATTGATCTTTTCAGAAGATACCTGTGTATTCTTGGTTTTCTTTGAATAATGGAGACTTACTACACTTTGTGCAATGTCTTTCTTCCTCAGTTGATGAGTTTGTGGGTGTTTCCTCATCATTTCACTGATTTAGTTTATTAAATTGGTTCATTTTCTCATGGTGAACAATCTTTGCATTCTCATTAATGCAAAGTGTATAATCTGTCCAAGTTGGCATTGGACTGAGTTGCTATACTTTGTTGAGACTTTTTCATATCAATATTTTTAGAAGATGTTTATCTATAATTTTATGTTCTTATCACATCTTTATCAAAGTAATGATGCCCTATTTGTTGATTATAGAATAGTCTTTGTTCTTCTATTTTTTAAAAAAGTTTGGGAAATACTGGTGTGATCCTTTAAATTTTGCTAGAATTCAGCAGTGAATACTTTCTGGAATTTTCCTTATAGTGTTTTTTTTTTTTTTACATCATGTCTTTATTAGTTCTATGTCTATTCATATTTTTATATCTTACTATGCCAATATTGGGAATTTATATTTCCAGGAATTTTCCCTGTTCTCACAACTCATCTATTTTATTGAGATTTAATTGCTATAATTACATATACCTGAATTTATTCTTATTTTAATTTTTAAGATGAATAATAATATCCCCACTTTCTCATTTGATTACTTGTGTCTTTTTCTATAATTTACAAACATTAGATAATGAGCTACAGTTTCATTCTTTTTTCTTTTGGTCCTATTGTACCCCTCCCTGTTTCTTCAAGCTCATTGATGTTTTCTTCTGGCCCCATCATTTCTGTAGAGAGTCAAACAATTCAGCTGTTTCAGTTTCTGGACTAATTGTGTTTTATTGTTCTAATTATTTGGTTTTGTAAATCTCTCCAGGTTTTATGTCAGCATTTTTCCTTTTTTATTTGCCAATAGTATCTGCCATTTCCTATTGAGGAAATTTATAATGACTACTTTAAAAATATTGTCAGGCAATTTTAACAATTCTTTCATCTTGCTAACAGCTACTGATCTGTAATTGTTGGTTTCATTTTGAGAACTTTCTCATTCTCAGTATGTCAAATGACATTTTTTACTAATTCTTACACATGCTGAGAATAAAGAGATGGTAACTTAACCGAAGTCTTTATCAGCTTGATTGGTCACTAGAATGGCCAGGAAGGAAAAACATATATAAACTCATTATTGGCAAGTAACAATGTGTATGTCTGGCTTCATGACTATGTTTTTTTGATACTTGCTTATGAGGTCTTTTCTTTATTACTGGTTACTGCTAAGAATCCTAACTGCAGAGTAGACATCACTGATATTCTTAAAATAGTAGGAACATCTCATCATCGAGACTCACCAAAACTCTGGGTTGTTAAATTGTTATGAGAGGTGAGAGCAGATGTTATCCGAATTATCTCTCCAGTTGCTGCCCTAATCCCCCAATGCATGTATTTGTGTATGTATTCACCCTGTAATGAGGTGAATAAGGCTTGAAGTTGTCACTAGTGTGAGGATCTAATCTGATAAAATGTGCATTCCTATCACTGAAGGAGAGATACCAGAGAGTTCTTTCTCTCCCTTCACTGGTACAGTGTGGATGTCAAGGAAGAGCACAGAGAACCAGTAACCACGCTCAGCCACTTGGAGTCACCTCACCAAAACCGTCCCAGAGGGCTCTTTGATTTGGAACTTGGGCCTTCTAGCCCTATATTGAATTTTTATTTCTTAAGTCACCCAGCCTGTGCTGCTTATTATGACAGTACAAATGGATTAATGGGATATATACATTTTTCTACTGTAAAGTGGGACACTTCTGTAACAAATACCTACAAATGTGAAAATGGCTTTAGAAGTGAGTGACCAATAAAATCTAGAACAGTTTTAGGGTACCTCATATAAAAATCTATGAATTTATTGACTGTTCATAGAAATATGATCATCAGGGACCAAGGGTGTAGCTCATTGTGAAGTGCTGATTCAATCCTAGTACCTTAAAAGATAACTAAGAATGCTGTTTATAGTGAGATCCCAAATGGAAATGTGCTGCTGGAAACTGGGGGGAAGTTGGTCCCTGTTATAAAGGGTGGAAGAACCAGCCGAACTGTACTCTAGTGTTTTGTGGAGGATGGAAATTTTAAGTGATAAAACTCGACATTAGACTGTTTTGTCTGTTTCTTCTCCTTCTTTTCCACCCTATGGGTTTTTGTTCTTTTTTTTTGTTTTATGGTGGAACTGGGGATGAACACTTTGTGCTGAATTGTAGCCACAGAACTTTTAAAATCTCATCTTTAAAATCTTGAGGCAGGGTCTGGCTCATGAATGGTCAAACTGGGCTTGACCCTGCCATCCTCCTGCCTCAGACTCCAAGAAAGCTGGGATTACAGGTGTGCGTAACCTACCACGTCTGGATGAGCTAAAGATATTTCTACACCAACTATTGAAAGTGTAAACTGTAGCTTGGCTTCTCCTTACTGCTCTTGATATAATGTGAAAGGAAAGAGACAAATTGAGGATGGAATTGATAAGCAAAACATAATGATAACTGGAAGATTTGGGAAATTCTTAGGCTGTCTATGGTGCAAAAATGAGAAAATATGTTCCTGAAAAAATACCAAGGATGGGTCTGGACCATAAAGATGTTATTCAATAACTTAATTGGCCATCTCAGGAAAAGCCAAAAATGGACATGAAATTCTATTAGCAGATATTTTTCCAGTTTAGACAAAAGGGATAGAGACAGGATGAAATGATGGATGGCTTCTGGCCATTTAGGTTTCTACTGGTTGACACAATGGAGGTGTTTAATTTTATGCTTGTAATCTCTTCAGCAAGGCAAGAATGATTCCCAAAGGCAGTTCAGAGATTAACAGGTTTTCCATTCACAACACACATCCATGCAGCCTGACTTTTCCCCTTGTGTTCAGAGGTTGGTTGGCATAGTTTTAGTGACACTGGCTGCTCCCACCCTGGGTGTCAGCAATAAGGTTTTCAGAAAGAGCTATGCGGGCCATTCTAGCACAAAGAGACCTGCTGTTAATTGCATGGAATCAGGCACTAGAGCGATACTGTGGCCCTCCCAGAGGATAGAAAGGGAAGCCAAATAGGGCTACTCCTAAGGCTAAGACCTAGTGGAATTTGCCTAGACTTCGGCTGATTTGATGCTTATGCCCCTCCTTCTTTCATGTGTTTTTCTTTTGGAAAGGCATTGTCTCTCCTAGGCCTACTCTGCCATGATATTTCTAAAGTACCTAACTAGTCTGGTTTCACACGTTCCCTGCTGGAGAGGATTTTGCCTGAGAACACACATCCCTGATCTGGGCAATAGTTACATGAGATTTAGGTTTTCAGTGGATGCTAAAATGGGTTAAGGGTTTTTGTACTATTGCGATTGGGGGGGGGGTGTATTTTACATATGAGAAGGATGTAAATGACGAGGAAACGGAGCACTAGACAGAATGTTATGGGCTGAATTGTGTCACCCAAAATTTTTGTGTTGAAGCAGTAAACCCCAACATGACTGTATTGAGGGAAGGGACTTTAGGGAGATGATTAAAGCGAAGCAATGTTGGAGGGTAGATTCCTAATCTGATAGACTTGATATGCTTACAAAAAGAAAAAGAGACATCAGGAAGCTCTCTTTTTCACATGCATGGGAAGAAAGACCCAGAAAGGAAGGAGGCAGACAGAATGAACAGCCTCACCACAAACCAGTGGTGACTGCACCCTCATCTTGGGCTTGCAGTCTTCAGAACTGTGAGAAGACAAGCTGTTGTATGAGGTAAACCCTGTTGGGAAAGCACAGGACGTTTTGTCACAGCAACCTGAAGAGACACATACAGGTAATGAATGCCCTGGCTCTTCCAGAGCGGCCTTCTGACCTTGCCTCAGCTGAAGGACACTGAACAGGTTATCACTGCTGGGTTGTGGGGGACATCCATGCTCGCTAGCGTTCTCTAGTGATCTTGTGATAAGGGTGTGAGATTAAGGGTGCAAGATTGAATTTCCTCTTGGCCTTTGTTAGAGGGAATAATATAGTCCTCCTCACTTTGCCTGTGATATTGGCTCCAGGATTCCTGCATATACATACATTTATGGATTCTCAAGTCCCTTAGATAAAATAGCATAGTATCTGTATATAACCTATGCATGCCCACTTGTTATGCTCACCTCTTCATTATTCATGATACCTCATGTAATACAAATGACTTCTGAATAGTTATTATGCTACATTATATAGGGAGTAATGACTCTAAAACTTCTGTACATGTTCAGCATGGATGCAATTTTTCTTGAATATCTTCAGTTTGCAGCTGGTTGACTATGCATATGCAGAGAGAGACAAGCTAAGGATTTTGAAGGGTGAATCAATCTTAATTTTACTTGTGGTTGGCTGTGGTAGATGTTATTTTATGATTTTTTTCCCCCCTGGTAGACTACTACTGTTCTTATCCTTTCATTAGAAAGAGAAGAGTTTTCTGGATGTTGTATTTCCTTGTGGTGCATCCATCCTGGCTATGAGCCATTTCACCTTTGAGTCTGAACTGCATGATAATCAAGAAAATGCAGAGAAGTCGCTCCTGTGTTTTTCCTCAGGTTCTGATGTCCCGTCTCAGTCTGCTTGCTCCACCTTTGAGAATGTTTTATTTTGTTTTCTATGTCTTTACCAAAGATTTTAGATGTTAGAACAGGAAGGACAACATGCCTACCCATCTTCCTAAAAACAGAAATCCCAGACTTGTCTTCATGTCATACATTTGCTTTTTCTGTCTCCGGCCAATTTTCCTTATTAAACTTCCTGTTTTGTATATTCACTTGTCTTGTCATTGCCTCATAAATCATTGACCTATTTAGTGATATTAATGTTTTTCTCCATCATGAGTCATATTCTTGCTGCGTGTGTGTGTGTATATCTCCTTGTCATGCCTTTGAGGTGACACAAAGATTATTTTTCCATTTTGTACACAACAATCCAGGAGAGTTAAGCAGCACGTAAGAAAGCATCCTGTGTCTTCTGTCAGATGGCCAGAAAGAGAGGCTGTTGATTGGGGCCATAAGACATCGAGCAGGGTGACACCCATATTGCAGTCAGAGAGCCCCTTTGGGCCTTCAGTTTCAGTGCTTCGAGGTAGAAATCAGCATCTCCCCTGCATCAGCCATCTGTGTCCACACTTCTGGAAGTCAGTTGAACACAAGTGATTTACAAGCCACACTTTTCTCCCAAAGCACTGCTGCCCCTGAAGGGAGCCTTTTGCCAAGAATAGTACTCACCAGGGGTTAAACTAAGGGAAGTTTTCATTCTGATCTCTAGATGGTGAATTTTCTATTGTGATCTGCAGCTAAAGCTCTACATGAAGAGATTTCTGTTTACTTTACAATCAGCATCTCTCTCACTGGACATTGGAATGCTTAGCTTGGTACTTGGGACCAAGGATGTGTTAACATTTCAGCAGCTGGAGTTTGTGCTAAAAGGACGCTGTCTTGATAGGAACTGGGACTTGAAACTGGATGGGGAAGACAGTTATCAGTGGATCAACCAAAAACAAAAGCTGAATTGATTTTAAAATCATATAGCGAAGGCATTAGAGATCTATGGAAATAATAACTCAAGGGAGTGAGACTCCAGAGAGGAGGAAACTTTTAGAGTAATGTAAGGATCAGCAGTTCTTTTTCTTTCTGCTGTATTTGCTGGTTTTGAAAGAGTAAGAGGTAGACACTTGGATTTGGCCGTGGCTAGGGGAAAAGGATCTCCCTCCAGTGGAAGACCCCTGCCGCTGATGTAACTGAGATAAAGGTTGAAGACACCTCTCACACAAAAACCACCTCCGTTATTCCAAAAGAGACTTACTGGGTTTGGAAGCTGTGTGGGTTAGGGAGCTAAACAAGTATATTTGACTTCAGGATAGAATAGGGACAGCATCTGGCTAAAAACAATTTATAAGTGAGATTGCACTGAGACTGTGGGGTTCTTTAAAGATACATTGTAGAGGTCTACACCATTGAAAATCCACTTAAAAGTGAAATTAAAATGCAAACACTTTCAGGCAAATAGTTATCAAGTCTTTAAAAAATAGTTTAAACAAATTTTAAAACAAAGAGCAGACTAAACCAGTAATTTCATCATGTGTAAATGGACTGAGTGTTTCATATGCTCTTAAATACTCAGAATGGGAATAAAGAAAATCATGCAACAAGAAACCAGGCACCCAACACAGTGTGCTGCCTATAAGTGAGGAACAATAAATATAGGGGCACAGAATGTTCAAAATAAAAAAATATGGAATGAAATTTTATTTCCAAATGCCAACCAAAAGAAAACTATGTAACTGTGCTCATATTAGACAAGTTCAATTTTCAGGTGAAATGAAAGGAGTCACTAAAAATAACATAAACCAAATATATTGACTAAATGTTATTAATAAATAGAAATACGATGTGATAATTCATATACCCTATTCAATTGGCTTAAGTAATACCAAGAGACCTGCTAACTCATGATTTAAAGGTGTGTCTCAGGGGTGTCCCTAGAAGGGTTTAACTTTTGAATCTGGGGACCAGGTAACTAGACCTGACCTTTCTGATGTGGATAAACCTCATCTATTCAATCTCTTCAAGGCCTCAAGAGAACAAAAAGACTGAGGAAAAGCAAATTTATTCCTACTAGTGAACATGTGATTCTCATTCCTCAACTTTTGGACTCAAACTATTACTCATATCTTTGACTTCTCTGTTTCTCAAGTGTCTGAGTTTGGGCTGCAAAGTGGCCTGACGGTCTTGGGTCTCCAGGTCATACGTGGTGGATTCTGGGATTTCTTGGCTTCCATGATCATGTGAACCCCTTCCCCGTATATGTAACACATTGTATTCTATTTTTGCTCCAAAGAACCAGGACTAATGCATATCACAAACTTAAAAAAAGAGCAATGCATACATAATTTGAAGAGTCTTGAATGACACCAGAACACCCAAATTTTGTTAAAATTATCAATTGATTCAACTACCATAAATAATACTCAATGGTTTCTACTGAAGTATACACAAACACAGTGTGGCTCAACAGTAACTATAGCAGTCTGAAACTTTACAATGGATAGGTAAACAGGCCTGTCTACACAGTGTAATCTGAAACAGCAGTAAGATTGCACGAACTGTGACCATGTGGTATATTGTGAGTATTCTAAACAAAATGTCACAGACAGATTACAGACAAAAATAACTTCTATGATTCCATGTATATAAAGCTAAAAAATAAAACATGTTAATTCATGAAGATGTAAGTCAATATGTTTAACAGAGGTAGAAGGCAAGATGGTAGAACTAGAAAGCTGAATAATTAAGTTTCCTGAAACAAGTTCTGTTCTATTTCAGAAATTAGTAGTTAGGCAGATGTGCTAATTCCAAAAATTAATCAAAGTGTGTGCTTATGATTTATGCACTGTATTCTGTTTATGCTCTACAGAAATAAATGTGAATTAATTCCTACATTGCGAAGAAGAGGAAGAAAAGTTAAAAAAAGAAAGATGTTGTGATTCAGTTTAAAATCAATCTTTCACATTTGGCAAGAGCACTCCTGGTGAGAAAGGTTGTGAGCATGTTGAAAACTACCATTAGGGACTCACCTTTGGAAAGCTTTGTTGAGTCATGTGGTCTACTCCTGGCCAAAGTCATTCTTCGATGACTCTATTCCTAAATAAATTGGACTCTGTCACACTTACAATCTTGTGTGAGTAGATGTGTTCTTTTGCCAATCCTCAGAGAATGTAACTACTCCAGTGCCGTGGTAACTGCTTAGAATCCTAGTTTCTAATCTGAAGCATTAGGTCAGTTGAGTATCCCTCACAGATGCATTAATCAATCTGTTTATGATTTTATCTCAAGTGAATATTAAAATATAAGCCCTTGAGTGCTAAAGAAAAAATGCTAAGATAGTTCAGTTGTGACTCCATATGTAACAATATATATGGAGTGTTGTACTCTTGCAAGGGACTGTGCAAACAAGCTTTAATTCATTCAGTAGCAATACAATTAAAAAAAACAGAATAGATTTAAGTAAGTTAAATATCATCTTTCCTGTCTTATTTATGTACAATCTTAGTTTGGTAACAAAAGCTAAATAGTATGAAGTGTTTACTTTTTTGTAAAGAGTCTCAGAATGCAAAATATTTCATGCTTTATATTTTAGTGGCACATAAAAAATAGATAAAATTTTCCTAAGAACATTGTGATAGTGTGTTTGGTGTACAGTTTAAGAAATTTGCTGTACAGAAAACCCTTGTGGAAATGACGAATCCTCATTGGTGATTTACACAGGACCTTTCCCTGGGTGACACCGGACTAGCTCAGTCTGCCTTTCTGTCTTACCCGTCACTGTCAAGGATAATTTTAGAGTATGCTGGGAGTGAAACACCTTGAGATGAGACGGGGTAATGCGTCTTAGAGCAGGCCAGGCTGCTTGCATCAGGACCTAGAAACAAGATGTCTTCCAGTGTCTAACTTCAGTACATCTTATCGCCCCAGGATATAAAGCCTGAGAGGTTGGGTGGGAAAACTATTTGGGGGCCATTCCGTTGTGCCGCAAGTGTGGCACAGGAGTTGACAGTTTCTCTGCCTGGGAAGCTTTCCTGAGCCTCCGAGGACCGAGTCTCCGTGTTGCTTGTTGCTGCCTGTGCATGAGTAACAAAGCTGCTACGTGGAACTTCTTGTGTGCTGTCTCCAGATTCAGAAGGTCTGGTTACCAGATCACAGGGAAGCTGTTTTGTAATTTGCAGTAAAGACAAGAAGGAAACAACAGAAACAAAGTGTTCGTAAATAAGGCGAGGTGGATGGGTGGAAGCAAGGACACCACCAATGTACCAATAAGCTTAATGAACAAGGAAAGAGATATTGAAAAAAATGTAAAAGTTTGGTTTATAAAAGGATGGCTACTAAATGTTCCAGGAAAAATCACAGCAAAATAAATGAATATCAGTATTTATTAAGGTGGAAGATTGATTAATCCAATGAATGAAGACACTGAATATAATCTAAATTGTTATTTTTTTAATTTTGGTAGTTTGCTTCCTTAAATTTTAATTCATTCATTCATTCATTCATTCATTCATTCATTCATTCATTCATTTTGAGACAGGGTCTCACTTTGTAGTTCAGGCTGGCCCTGAGCTAACTGTGTAGCACAGGCAAGCCTTGAACTCAGCAATCCTCCTGCCTCTGCCTCCCGAGTGCTGGGATGACAGACGTGAGCCACCACGCCCGGCACTGTGTAATGTACTGATTGCCAGTAGGTGTGAGTCATCACGCCCGGTATTGTTGTATGTGGTTACTGGGGATTGAACTCAGGACCTTGCAATGGCTAGGCAGGTGCTGGAACCACTGAGCTTAATCTCTGGCTTTTAATCATAGTTTTAAAACTGAAAAAAATTAAATTAAATATTATTAAACTTTTTCAAGATCATCACTTCATGTAATGGTAAAATTGTCTCCAAATCATAATCTCCTTTTTGGCCCTACATTTTGCTTTGCATTTATTGAAATACATCAGTTGGCACCTCTTTCCAGTTAACCCCCTTCTGTAGTTTTGCAATAGTCTTCTAATTTCAAACACATAGGTTAGTACAGTTTTTCTTTTGTAATTTTATAAGAAGGAAGACTACTGAAACATAATTCACATAACATGCATACAACGTGCACAATTCAGTAGTAGTTACTGTTTTCATCAAATTTTGAATTTATCATGACAATCAACTTTTGAACATTTCTATCACCTCCAAAAAGAAATTCCTCACCTGTTAGTGGTCATGGTCATAGTCAGGGCATGTATCCCTAATGGGCCACAGTTACTACTGGTCCCGACAAAAGGGATCTATTAAGTATATATCGCCTCAGAGTGTGATGCTCTTTGCAGGGCTGGAAATGGAAACCAGAGCTTCACACGTGCCCAGGAAGCACTCCCCTCCCCCACCCTGGATTCACAACCCTGACCCCTCCAAACTGCATTTTTGAGATATACAACGGGCCATTATTTTGACACACTTAACAACTACTGAGTTCGTTTTGTCAGTGTTTTGTATGATACATTCGCATTTACTTCTATGGATCATATTTTATTCAAATAATTTCTTATATTTCATTAATTTGTTTTCAAATGAAGTTTTGGTTAGTTTCTGCGAAGTTGGAGATTTTTTCTGTTTTTTTTTTTATCTGAAAAAGTTGGCAATGATTTGAGTTCTGTATTACATGTTTAAAATTTCTAACAATACACTTTAGCTGTCTTATTTTGGGGTAGGTATCATACCTATTGTTTCAAATTTTAAAGTAGGTCTGTTTAATTTTTTTCTTTGGGTTTATTGTGAAGGTTTTTTTGAGAATATATTATAACTTTTTTTCACATAAATTCAACAAACACTTTCATGATATTCTCTTATTTCTTTTTCAGTGTAATTTATAAGTGTACCAGTCTGCTAGAACTACTATAGGATAATACCACTGGGTAGCTTAAATAATAGAAATGTATTATTTTGCAGTCCTGAAATTAGGAAGGCTAAGGTCAAGATGTTAGCAATTTTAGTTCTCCTGAGGCCTGTCTCCTTCATTTTCACATAGCTTACC